>APFE030882020.1:164629-198662 GCA_000404065.3 Pinus taeda | reverse complement strand
GGATATAGATTGTGGGATCCTACTACCCGCAAAATCATCATCAACAGAGATGTAAAGTTTAATGAATCCTCTCTTGTATAGTTAGATGTAGATAGTAGATTGAAACATGATGATGTATCTGACTTTCAACACATTCAGTTTGATAGCATTTCTAATGATAGTCATGATGACCATAGTTCAAATACTAGTCATGAACAGGTTTCAGAATCAGAACATGAACAGGGTTCAGGTATAGATCATGAACAAGGCTCAGTTACTGATCATCAAGAAGTTCCTATAGATGGTAGTCAGCAAATCGAGGAAGCGCCAGAAACATCCTTAAGAAGGTCGACTAGAATCAAACGGCCACCAAGAAAGTATGATGATTATGTTACTTCTGTTGCATTTACTGCTAATGACGATGAACCTCTTTGCTATCAGGAAGCAATAGAAGGTTCGAAAAGTGACAAGTGGAAAGGAGCCATGAAGGACGAAATGATGGCCTTAGGTAAGAATGGCACATGGGATCTGGTTGAGCTTCCGAAAGACAGGAAAACTGTGGGGTGTAAATGGATTTTCAAGCTGAAACGGGGTGTGAATGAAACGAAAGACAGTTACAAAGCGAGGCTGGTCGCAAAAGGGTTCTCTCAGAAAGCCGGCATTGACTTTCATGAGATTTTTTCACCAGTTGTTAAAATTGTTTCAATTAGAATTGTGTTAGCATTAGTGGTTTTGTTTGATTTGGAGTTGCAGCAGTTAGATGTTAAGACTGCATTTCTACATGGTGATTTAGATGAGGAGATATATATGGAACAATCGGAAGGGTTTGTTCAGCATCGTAATGAGAAATTTGTCTACAAGCTCAAGAAGTCATTATATGGCCTAAAACAGTCGCCTCGGCAGTGGTATAAGAAGTTTGATTCTTTCATGTTGAGTCAGGAATATGTTAGAAGTGAATATGATCATTGTGTTTATTTCAAACAGTTGAATAATGGCATATTCATTATCTTGGTATTATATGTTGACGATATGCTTTTAGCAAGCAAAAGAATAGAAGAAATCAACAGGTTGAAGGCTCAGATGGCAAGGACGTTTGATATGAAAGATCTAGGAGTAGCAAGACAGATTTTGGGCATGGAGATTTTCAGAGAAAGGAGCAATGGTAAGCAATGGCTATCACAACAAAAGTATATTGAGAAAATACTTTTGAGGTTTGGTATGGATAATGTGAAGCCTGTTTCAGTCCCTTTAGCTTCCCATTTTAAGCTTTCTTCGAGTTTATGTCCTAATACAGATGAAGAAAAGGATTATATGTCTCGAATTCCATATGTCAATGTAGTAGGGTGTTTAATGTATGCGATGGTTTGTACTCGACCAGATATTTCACATACAGTTGGGGTTGTCAGTAGGTATATGGCAAATCTGGGTAAAGAACACTGGTCAGCAGTGAAATGGGTGCTTCGGTATTTGAGAGGCACAAGTAGTTATTGTATCAATTACAATAAGAGTAGTGAATTTGTTTGCGGATATGTTGATTCCGATTTTGCAGGTGATTTGGATAAGAGAAGGTCAACTTCAGGGTATGTCTTTACTCTTGCAGGTGGAGCTATTAGCTGGATGTCAAAGCTACAAAACATTGTTGCTTTATCCACTACTGAAGCAGAATACATTGATGCTTCTCATGTTTGCAAAGAAGCGATTTGGTTGAAAGGTTTGCTTCATGAATTTGGTAGGTTGCAGGACAACATCAAGTTATTTTGTGACAGTCAAAGTGCAATACATTTGGCTAAGAATCCGTCCTATCATAGCAAATCAAAGCATATACCGATCAAGTACCATTTTGTAAGACAGGTTATCACTGAAAGGGGAGTCTCTCTTGAAAAAGTACATACAAAGGAGAATTGTGCAGACATGTTCATGAAACCAGTTTTGTTAGAGAAGCTACGTTGGTGTTTGGCTTCTCTTGGCTTGCAGAAAAGATAAAAATAATAAACAAACAGGGTATCAGACTAATTGTTGTCAAGGTGGAGATTGTTGAGATTTTCTGTTTCATAAATTAGGCAAAAATCTCTAATGTGTGACAAGAATAGGAATTTGTTGCTATATTAGCTCCAGTTAGCTGGGAAAGAGTTAATGTATCCTATATTTGTTGTGAGAGGATTTATGAGTCAATTAGATTCTCTTGGCTATAAAATATATGCCCGTACAGATATTGGAAGTGTGTGAGAGTTTGTGAGGAAAATGATTATATTGTAATCTCCTGTTTGATAAAGATTTCCAATGCCTATGTTTGGTGGACGTAGCCCAGATTGGTTGGGTGAACCACGTTAATCTTCTGTGTCTTTTGTGTATGGTTTATTTGCTGTGTATGTTATTAATCGTGCTGCGCACTGTTGGTTTTAACAACACATACATATGCAGTGTACAAAGATTTATCCTAGAAAACTTGATTAGGAAACCTAGTGTAAATCAAAGCTACATCTCTCTAGCTCATTGTATTAAGTTCAATGTTTACAATACAATATTTAGGTATTCTTTAGTGTCCAAAACTTGAATCCATCATTTTGGATTGGATTAGATTACAACCTTAATTTTTTAATTGAAATTAGTTTATAATGACTCTAAATCATTGACCAAAATAATACAGAGCGAACCAAAAATGTTTTCCTCAAGAGATTTGCCTTTAAACCCCACATGGAAGGCTTCCTTGCCACTCTGCCCCCAACTAGGGTGTGGGTACCTCTTAGAGTTCTTTCACTTGGGGGATAATGCTCTAATCCCCATCGAGATGTTACTGTGTCCACTTGTCAAGAATATGTTAGGTCCCTATACTACTAGTGTAACCCTTTATTGTTATTAGTGCAACCCTCTTATTGTGTTATTGTGCCCATATAGTCCCCATGTCGTTATTAGTATGCCCCATAGAAGCCCACTATTGTTATTGTTGTACCCCTACAATATTATTATTATGTAGACTCTGATTGTATTGGGACCCCTTAGACTCTATATATGGAAAGAAATTCTTGTCATTTATATCATCCAAGAATTGTTCATTTGTGTAATGTAAAGGAGGTTGACCCCTTGAAGAGGCTTATTTCTAAGTCGTTGATCTATCTTTTCTATCTTTTTGTGAGTTGTTTTCATAACATTTGGTATCAGAGCTTTGGATTTTAGGGTTTCGCTGCTCCAAATAGGTCATCGTGACATTTTCGCTATAACTCTTTTTCGGCGATGTTTCAGAAGCTAAAAAAAACCCATTTGAGCCGAAATCGTTCTAAACCTTGGCTCTGAATTTAAGATCTTGTCTCACTATATTTTCAGACATATGATTTGAGGAAGTTAGAGTTTTTGCAAACTCCCGAATTACATTCCAAACATGTAACCTTGGGAAAATCGTCATAACTTTCTCTCTGAGCATCATATTGAAATTTTGCAGGAAGTTATAGAGAGAGGACAGACTGTAGTTTTCGGTGTATCTTTTTCAGATCCGAAAGTCGAAATAATGACACGTGGAAGGTCGTACAAATTCGCTCTACTGAACCAGTCTATAATCAGGTCATCGTAGGAGATTTGTCAGAACTCTTTCTTGAAGAATCTAATATTGATCAGAGTAGTGAGGTTAGAAAGAGGACTCAGAGAGATACCACATGATGCAATTTCAAAGCTTGGAGATCCTAAATTACAGAGTTACAATCATTTCAAGATCGAGCTCCTAAAATCAAGAAAAAAATGATACGAGGGAGTTTGATGGCAAGGATTCGGTAAATTGGATACTACCGATGGAGCAATATTTTGATCTACATGATGTACAACTATTACAAAATGTACATATTGTATTTTTATATTTAGAATCGAATCAATTTTTATGGTATAAAAAGCTTTGTTTTTGTAAACCACTTGTTACTTGGTCAATTTTCACGGAGGAAATGTTAACACATAATGAGGATACAAAGAGCAACACCTTCTTTAGCCAATTGATAAATATCAAACAAAAGGGTTCAATGGGAAAGCACATTGAGGACTTCCAAAAATTAAATATAAGGGTAAATGATATTACAGATAAGCAAATGATTGATGTCTTCATAGGGACTTTGAAGGATAACATTCAACATGAGGTTTGTCTTTGGGAACCTGATTCATTGGAGAAGGCATTCAAGTTGACAAGAAAAATTGAAAGCGGAATTATGGAAACAAGGAATCTTACCACTCACAACTATAAATATGGAAGTGTTTTTGCTCCTGGCCTTCCACAACCTACAAGGTTTACACCACACTAATTAGAAGAAAAAAGAGAAAAAGGGATTTGTTACATTTGTTATAACAAATACACAAAAGGTCATAAGTGTGTTGAGAAGAAATTATTTTACATAGATTGTGAAGAGGAGGAAGAAAATGATCAAGAAACATCAAAATAAGACGATATACACCGGGAACCAACCCCAGAGAAAAAATAAATGAATCCGATCATATCTTGTAAAGCATTGGCAATAATTACCACTCAAACTCTCAAGATAGAAGTACATATCAAGAAGAAAAAGGTTCAAGAAGTGAAAGATCACATTGAACATAAAGAAATGAATCCGACCATATCTTGTAATGCATTGGTAGGAATTACCACTCAAACTCTCAAGATAGGACATATTAAGAAGAAAAATGTTCAAGCGGTGAAAGATCACATCCAAGATAAACAACAAGTTCTCCAACTTTTAAAGGATAACCCCACTTTGGTGAAGAATAAAATGAAACAACAAACATATCAACATCGCAATGAAATAAGTTTTGATGTAGGTGAATGGGTATTTCTATGACTACAACCATACAAACAAACATCCCTCAAGCAAGTTAAGAAGGATAATAAATGATCACCAAAGTATTATGGTCCGTACAAAGTGTTACACAAGATTGGTACTAGGGCATACAAATTGAAGCTTCCTGCATCTTCCCGAGTGCACCCAGTTTTCCATGTTTCATGCTTAAAGAAGGATATAGGTGAGAAGATCCCAGTTCAAACAATATTGCCAAAACTTGATGAGGAAGGAAAAATCATATTGGAACCAGAAGCAGTCATAAAAACAAGAAATCGACCACTACAAAATCGATTAATTTTAGATTATCTCATTAAGTGGAAGAACTTACCCGTTGAATATTCCATATGGGAGGATGATAATTTTATATAGAAGCATCTAGAACTAATCAAGCGTTGAGGAAAACACTTTTTGAAGGAGAGGGGCATGTTAGGTTTCTATACTACTAGTGTAACCCCTTATTGTTATTAGTGCAACCCTTTTATTGTATTATTGTGCCCATATAGTCCCCATGTCGTTATTAGTATGCCCCATAGAAGCCCACAATTGTTATTGTTGTGCCCCTACAATATTATTGTTATGTAGACTCTGATTGTATTGGGACCCCTTAGACTCCTATATATAGAAATGAGGTCTTGTCATTTGTATCATCCAAGAATTATTCATTTGTGTAATGTAAAGGAGGTTTCCTCCTCGAAGATGCTTATTTCTAAGTCGTTGATCTATCTTTTCTATCTTTTTGTGAGCTAGTTTCATAACAGAATACAACACATATCCAACATTCTCTTAGTTACTGAATACTTTGAAAAAATATGGTATGGGGAAAGGGTAGCGTTATCCATTGATTCTCTAAACCAAAAGGAATTTTCAATATTAGCAAAGTTTGCCAATGGACCTAGATCATTTTGGTATCAACCTTCTTAGAAAATACTTTGTTTTGTTAAAAATTATGTTTAACAAGATGAAATTGCACATCTATATTCGTTATCTTCAAATGATAAGCATGATTCTTTGCTAGAAAAAATGCACTTAATTTGTTGCAACCTATCTTCATTGCTTTTGAATAGAACCAATCTTAGAGTACAGTCTTTGCAACCTTACAACTTTCTCACATCCATAGGTGGTTTCCATGTGCATAGCTTTTGTAAATGATAATGCAACTATAACCTATCTCTTGTTCGTCCAATTGATTGCTCTACCAAATATGTTAAATACATAACTACCTTGTAGATCTTTAATATCTCTAGTCCACCTTTAATTAAAAAACCCTACATTATCTATCTTTTTGAAGTCCATGTCTTCCCTGGTAACATGTTGCGTAATGGTCCAATGTTCTTTGATTTTGACATGTCTTGTTGCATAGGTAATGCTTGAAGAATGTCTGGTCTAAATAAATAATATATATATATATATATCATGGCATATATGAAACTTCCAATAACATAGGTTTCTTAAGAGATAAGAGACGTGTACTTGTTCTTGTGTATCATGTGGCTGCTCGGATTACCTTACACCTACAAGATATGTATATTTACCGTTATTATTGTAACATTCCTACATACTAAGTCTTTGCAATATTGTCTAAAAAAATTTCTTCTAATACATTAGTTGTTTTCTTGATTTTTTTTTTTAATTTCCATGCCCAAAATAAAATTTATAACGACAATGTTTTCATATCAAATTTAGAACATAATCAAGCTTTGACATCCTTGATGATTTCCTTGTTTTAAATTTTATATCATCAACATATCAGACCACAAAAATAAAATGACCAACATGCTTGTAATATACCGACATATCAACTTTACTTTTTGAAAAACTAAGTCCCATTATATAAATATCAATCTTTTGTTTCTATGTTCTCGGAGATTGTTGTAATCTATGCATTGAATTTTTCAACCAACTCATTTCTTGTCATTGCAAAATGTTTTGGTTGTGTCATATATATTTCTTCTTCAAGATTGTCATGTTAGAAAAATGTCTTCACTATATCCATATGTTCTATTTCAAGATCAAAATTGATAACTACAGATAAAAAAAATCTAATTTATTTTAAGATCAAAATCAATAAATATTGATAGAAGTTAATTTAGCAATGGGAGAAATAATCTCACCAAAATCAATTCCTTCATTCCTTTCATTTGGGAGTAGCACATTGCTACTAGGCAAACTTTGTACATCTCTACCTTACCTTGTGAATTCAACTCTTCTTAAAGATCCATTTGTTATTAGCAATATATTTTCTTTTATCCCACAACTTAAATAGATCCCAAGCTATGACATCTATTTCTTCAGCCATAACCTTCTTGAATTTACTATCTTTTGAATTCAATGCTTCCATAATAGTTCTAGGATTATAATAAATAATACATAGTCCAAATTTAAAATGAAAATAAGGTGAGATATACCATTTTGGTTGCCTTCTTTCTTGAACCAATCTCCCGAAGGCGAGAGTTTGAGGTTCATCTTCTTGTTGAGTTAGATTCTTCAACCTTAAATTAGAACTGTATTTTCTTTGGTTCTTCTTCCATTGGTGAGAACTCTTGTTTGGGAACAATTTAAACCTCTTTAATTACTACATCATGATTGCAAATTGTCTTTTTTGTTACTAGGTTCCAAAGTTTATAAATTTTTATATAATCTTTATAACCAATAAAGATACAATTTTCAACTTTATTATCCAATTGATATCTATTTTCTCTTGGAACATGTACATGAGCATTACAACCAAGTCCTCTAAGATGTTTAAGAGAGGGATTTTCTACTAGTCCATGCCTCATGTTGGAGTTTTTCCAACTAATGCCTATGTAGGTGTTTGATTTACCAAGTCACTTAAAGTATCTATTGTCTTTGCACATAATTCTTGTAATAACCTTGCACCATTGAGCATACTTCTTGTCTTTTCCATCAATGCATGTTCGTTCTTTTTGTAGTTCAAATTCGTCAAGCTGTGTATGCAGTCTAGTATTTTACCTTGTATTATGCACTTAAATAATTCTTTGAGCTCATGTATGCAAGACTCTCCTCTCCACCATTATCTATCCTCGACACTTTTATTTCTTCTCTCTCTAGTTCTTTACAAGAGCTTTAAACTTTTTAAAATTACTAAAAATCTTAGATTATTTTTAGAGGAAATAGATCCATGTGTTCCTCGAGAAATCATCTATCTATGAAATATAGTACACATATTTGCCTTGTGATGGAATATACACAAGTACAAACGCATTGCTATATATCAACTTCCAAATTTATTTTGCTTATGTAGCACCAAATAGGCCCTTTACATGTTTTATTTACCATCCACATACACACATATCACAAAAATCAAAATCTGAGCAATAATGCATACCTTCAACCATATCGTTACAATGCACATGAAGGACATTCTCTCTGATATACCCTTAGTCTTTGATACCATACATTTTTCTTCTCTCTAGGGACAATACATATTCCATCTTTTTCATTGCTACCCTCATGTGGAATAGAGTTTTACACCAATCATTAATGATGCTTCCCAATAGCTTGCACATATTTCTAATCTAAACTCTCTTCAACAACACCATTTCTCCTTAGCTTGAATGTTTCATTTTCAAATGCAATGTGCATGCGTGCATCATTCATATTACTTACAAATATCAAGTTTTTGTTTAGATTTGTAATGTGTAGAATCTCAAGGAGAGTTCTAATCCTTCCATCATTGAGCAACAACTTGACCCTTCCACATCTTATGATCTTTGTAGTTAAGGTGTCCCCTAGGAAAACATCACTTCTATTGTACTCTTTTATATTATTCACAAAACCACTCTTTGTGAGGAGCTGTATGAAATAAACTGCCTGAGTTAATCAACATACATTATGATTTGAATGTCTACTTATAGATGCCAAATAAACATCATCTCTTCCTTTTGTGGATGTTTTCATTTTTGTAGGAGCATCATCAAATCCGTCACTTTGATCAACATTCTTAAATCTACTATTCTTCTTATAATACCTAACTTTAATTAGTAGGGAAATTTGGACTTCAAAAATGGGCGTCTTAAAGATATAATAAAAATATAAAAGTTAGTCATTTTGTAAGAAAGGCATATTTCAATTGGCCTCGTACATTACAATCTATGCAACTATGGTAATTCAAATTGAAGGGATATTTAGAAATAAAATTAAGAGAAAACTTTCATTGACATGACCAAAAAAAATATTTTTAGATATATGAATTACTATCTTTATTGCAATCAATTAGTTGAGAACATATCTCAGCCACTCTCTCAAATCCAACTAATTAACAATCAAACAACTCACACAACAATAACATTTAATGATGAGGAACACAATTCAATATGCACAAGACAAGTAGGAGTTAGATCTCCAAGTCACTGCTTTAATGAATACTAATATTTAATCTTCTTGTCTACAAAGTCTTCATTAGCTTCTTTAAACATTTTCGAAATCACATAGAGTGAACTCCATCAAGTTGCCTCATAAACCTCGTAAAGGTGTAGTCGGAAAGATGGATTCTTGAGTTCCACTCTCGAACTCCCGAATCATGAATCTTTTGAAGTCAATTATTGAACAACGCTACATAAACTCATTAGAATACTGTTCTCACGTCTTCGACAATAAGGGATCCTTCCTTAGATCTATTACTACCAAACTATATGGACACCCATCTATATTGAGTTTTATTTCCACTTGATATCTTAAAATAATTTCTTTAGACACAATTAATTACCTGTTTGCAATAACTAAAGTACTAGTCATTCTATGGATGAACTTCCATCTACTGAGATACATGGATGCCAACCGTTGTACTCGCTAGTTGTATAGGAAATTTGTCTAGACATGAAATGTATATGGAGTCAGTTTTACAAAATGACCTATATCTAATTTAGACATCTTCATCATTTATTTTTACAAAAAATATATGCCAACTATGAAGCTATTTAATGAGTTTCATAATATATATGACTTATTCTACATATACCGAAACGAGACATTTGGGTTACGTCTTTAATTCCCTCATCATTGCAACATTCTTTCACGTTAGAGCTGAAGTTGTTGCTGATGTCTAACAACGTGAATTGTGCCATCACACTTGCGAGATGGTTGAAGTCAGGATGACAGAGGTATAAGATAAAATATCTGCATCATTTGGGAATTGACCTTTGCAACTGCTAAGAGCATGTGGAATGATGATATGATAAAGGGAAACCGAACAATCGATGCTTCTTGTAAATCCTATCTCTAGCACTAGAAATTAGTCATTCTACACTGTGAGATGTGCAAGTGAAGCAACAAAACTCCGAGTTGTTGTGCTTTTAAAATGTAAATACACAATTGTATTGTAGGTAATATTTTTTATTAATAAGATGAATGTACAAGGATGCTGAATGCTACAATGGGGCCCTGCTTATATATCTAGGCAAGTTCCCTTTCATGAATGGTCATGTCTATTTAGATAAGCATTTCTATTTAACTAATGACTATTTAATAACCATCACTATGATTATTTATATTTATATTTATATTTATTGTATTTCTTATATAAATTTTATTCATAACATGCCCCTCTTCAAACTCTTGTCTTCAAAGCTTTATTGCTGGAAATTTTTTTCACTTTGTCTTGTCATCTCAGCATACATAATCATCACTGACCTCAACGTGTAAATTTTCTAGTTAATATATCTTGGAACTAGGGTTATCTAATCTTTTTTATCTTTTTTCCTTTCAACTTTTTTTTGAATTCATATATATATATTATATATATATATATATATATATTATATTATATTTAATATATATATTTAAATATTATTATTATATATATTTATTTATTATTTATTTATTTATTTTTTTTTTTTTAATTTTTTTTTTTTTAATTAATTTGATATATAATAGTTTTTTTTAAAAGTGGTAATTATTTAAATTAAAATATATGATATTAAATCTTTATATTATAATTATAAGTATAATTATCAACTGACGAATGGGATCAGAAGTAACATGACAGGTTCGAAAAACGGTGCAACAGTTGATTGTTTGATTCCCTTGAATTTGACAATTGCATTGTCAGTATAATGTCCATATGGAAGGGTTTTTATCCAACATCCAAAACAAGTTCCTTGGCATAGCTAGAAACGTTCTTCCATCTACTGGAGGTAACATTTGGTGATACTATGTATTTTTATACACACACGATAAACATTATCCCCATTGAACAAATGTTGTTCGTATATAATAAAATATAGCACCACTGATTCTCAACAAGGTTCTCAATTTCGCTGTAAAGCATGGATTCCCTACACTTTGGACACAAAGCCTTATTGTGCCAATCTTCAAAAATGGGGAAAAAAGTGTTCCCTCTAACTACAGGACCATTATGATTAGCCACATCCTAACCAAGCTTTATGAGCTCATTCTGGAAACAAATCTTAGCCTTTAGCTTGAGAAACAGGGTAGAAGAGCTAAAGGGAAATTTGGTTTTAGGAGACATCACTCGACCATCGACCACCTTGTCACCCTTAGGATCATTGCAGAGGAATGTCGCAATAAAACTGATCTCTTCTATTGTTTTGTGGACATTAGAAAATATTTTGACACTGTTCTCTGTGATAAGCTCTGGGAGACACTAGAAGAGATCACAGTTCCTCCCGAACTGAGGATTGCTGTGATCCGCCTCTATGAGACTGTCATTGCAAAGCTTAAGACCAACAAGGGGTGGTCTAAAGATATTAAATGTAATATCGAGGTTAAGAAAGGTTGTCCCCTTTCCCCTACTATTTTTGGTATTAAATGTAATATCGATAAACTAGAGGAGTGTCTGGAAACTATGGGCTGCAAAGGAACCAAGCTGGATGGTATTATAATTAGTCTTCTCCTTTATGATGATGATATCGTTCTTCTTGTAAGGAGCCTTGATGACATAGACAAGCAACTTAAGATTCTTCATGTTTACTGCACCAAGATGGGTATGACAGTTAATACCGACAAGACTAAAGTCATGATCATTAAATCCAAAAATATTATCCATGGTAGTTTCGTCTATGATAACCATTGTCTTGAGCATGTTTCTTCTTATAAATATTTGGATATTGACTTTCCTCATCAACTCAATTGGAATTATAGCATCGAGAAAATAATTATTGGAGGTTGGAAAGCTTATTATGAGCTTGAAATTGTAAGTCAACTGATCTTTACTTTTGGAGTAAACAAAGGTTCCTCTTTGAGACTCTCGTCACCCCTGTTACCTTATATGGATGTAAAGTTTGAGGGTGCAATGTATCTAGGGAGCTGTGGAGAAAGATTGAGATAATCCAAAAGAAAGTCATAACTTATACCCTCAAAGATCAAAGGAAATACTCCCCATCTTATCCTCTTGATCTAAGTTGGTTTGTCCCCCATTAAAGTGCGACTATGTTTAGATATCTGGTGTATAAGAAGAAGCTTCACAATGTGGAATCCAAGAGGCTCCCAAAAATTGCTTCTATCTTTAGTCAAAATCTCCACCCGTGCTTCTGAAGCACAAGTGGCATCAAGATGCCCAATCTTGGCTCAACCTATGGGGGATTAAGGAGGAAATCATCATGGGAAGCAAGGAAAGTATCAAAGGTACTATTACCTCCGGTTTTAAGGACAAGATGTGGGATGCTAAGGAGCTGGTGGGTAAAAGGAAGCTAAGGTACTATAAGAAGGTGATCAACCCCACCCTTGATAACCAAAATTATCTCTCGATATTGACTAGCACTAAGAAGAAAATGAACATCGCTAGGATTAGAACTAACTCTCATGAGATTTAGAGTGAGACCGGGTGGTGGTCTACTCCCAAGACTCCTTGGGATGATAGAATCTGTTAGATTTGTGATACTAAAAACCCCAAGGGATTATAAACCCAAGTGATACATATTATAAACCAAAGGTATATAACCCTAAGATAAATATTATAAACCCTAAAATAAACATAGTTAACAATGGTTGACCACGGTTGATTTTCATATTGACAAAATTTGTCACAATGCGACATAGGACTATGGTTGGCCATGATTGATTTTCATATTGAGACAACCTTTCTCATAATGCGACGTTGGACAATGGTTGACCATGGTTGATTTTCATATTGAGACAATCTTTGTCACAATGTGACGTTGGACCATGGTTGATTTTCATATTGAGACAATATTTGTCACAATGCGACGTCGGAACATGGTTGACCATGGTTGTCACAATGTGACGTTGGACCAAGAGACAATCTTTGTCACAATGTGGCCATGGTTATTGACCATGGTTGACCATGATTGATTTTCATCACTTGCTTTATAATATTTATCTTAGGGTTTATATATCTTGGATTTATAATATTAAACCCTTGGGTTTATAATATCAATGTCTTGGGTTTATCAATCTAAGAGTTCATATTCCTAGTGTAAAATATTATTCATAAGGTTTATAATATTAATCCTAGGGTTTAATATAAATCCCTTTGGTTTATAATCATGGTCAACTATGTGCAACCATGGTTCAATGTCACATTGTGACAGAAATTGTCTCGATATGAAAATCAACAATGGTCAAATGTTGCATTATGACAAAGATTGTCTCAATATGAAAATCAACCATGGTAAAACACGGGCAACCATGTTTATTTTAGTGATTATATTATTTATCTTAGGGTTTATATACCTAGGGTTTATCCCTTAGGTATAATATTACTCCCTTGGGTTTATTATTCCCTTGGGTTTATTATTCCCTTAGTTTTATAATATTAATATGTTGGTTTTATTAATCTAATGGTTGTCTTTCCTAGTGTTAATATTATTCCGTTGTGTTTATAATACTTTGGGGTTTTAGAAATAATCCCTTCGGTTTATAATATCAAACCCTTGGGTTTATCAATCAAAGGGTTCATATCGCTTGGGTTTATCAATTCCTTGGTCCAATGTCACATTGTGACAACCGTGGTCATCTATGGTTAACCATGATCCAACATCGCATTGTGACAAAGATTGTCTCAATATGAAAATCAACCATGGTCAACCATGACCAACCATTGTCCAACGTCGCATTGTGCCAAAAGTTGTCTCAATATTAAAATCAATCATGGTTAACCATAGTCCAATGTCGTATTGTGACAAAGATTACGACAATATGAAAATAAACCGTGGTCAACCATGTTTATTATAGGTTTTATAATATTTATCTTAAGGTTTATATATCTTGAGTTTATAACATTTATCCTTTAGGTTTTTATTATTGATTCTTGAATTTATAATATTTATCTTAAAATTTATATACCTGAGTTTATAATATAATTAAATTAAGTTTAATATATTCCTTTAGATTTCAGATACTTAGATTAAATAATTTATTAAATAAATAATTTTTATTAATACTAATTATTCAACAATTTAATACTCAATATTAAAAATTAAATACTAATATTAATAATGAATTAATTAATCTCAATATTAATAATGAATTAATATTTTTATAGATTTTATAATAATGAAATTTTTAAATATAGCAAATAATTGGGATCTTATTAATAAATATGATTTTTCACATATGCCCTATAATTAACACTATTGAGTAGAACTCATTTAAAAAAAATAACATCATTAATAAATTATAGTATGTTGAGGGAGTTAGAGTAAAAACCTTAACAAAGCTTAATGAAACTCGACAATCAAGCTTTCATGATTCGACCTTTCAATTTTAAATATAGCAAATAATTGGGATCTTATTAATAAATATGATTTTTCACATATGCCCTATAATTAACACTATTGAGTAGAACTCATTTAAAAAAAATAACATCATTAATAAATTATAGTATGTTGAGGGAGTTAGAGTAAAAACCTTAACAAAGCTTAATGAAACTCGACAATCAAGCTTTCATGATTCGACCTTTCAATTTTAAATATAGCAAATAATTGGGATCTTATTAATAAATATGATTTTTCACATATGCCCTATAATTAACACTATTGAGTAGAACTCATTTAAAAAAAATAACATCATTAATAAATTATAGTATGTTGAGGGAGTTAGAGTAAAAACCTTAACAAAGCTTAATGAAACTCGACAATCAAGCTTTCATGATTCGACCTTTCAATTTTAAATATAGCAAATAATTGGGATCTTATTAATAAATATGATTTTTCACATATGCCCTATAATTAACACTATTGAGTAGAACTCATTTAAAAAAAATAACATCATTAATAAATTATAGTATGTTGAGGGAGTTAGAGTAAAAACCTTAACAAAGCTTAATGAAACTCGACAATCAAGCTTTCATGATTCGACCTTTCATTCAGCCTTATGCATTCCTCGTAATAACATCTTTGTCACTATAGTGTTACGTTGGAATTTCCGGCTTTCATTAAATATTTTATATTGTAGTAAGATTTAAAAGTTTTTAATCTGCTCCCCTTAATATTAAAACGTGCAGTTATACAGAATATTGTATGTAGACACTAAAACGTGTAGTTATATGGACGAGATTTATGTAGAGGTTACGCTTGCGACTGCTGTGATAAGTAATGAAGACTTTGTAAGGATTCTGAACATTATATATTTCTATAATGGTATGATATTGTTTATTTTGGGACTAAGCCTTTATGGATTTGCTTTTGGACTTACCCTAAAAAGCCTTATACCAACGGAGATATAACCATGATCCCCACTTCTAATCAATGTGAGACTTTCGTCATATACCCAACAAACCTCGACTGTTGAACTGCACTTAGGAAGGTGATGGTATTGATATCCAACATTCAGCTAATTATACAATCAACTCATACGTTTTCAATAAAATCCTGAAATATCAGATATTAGCGGTGGCAGCAGAATTGGTGTGTGAGATTGATGAGATGGCTCTGAAAACTCAGTACGATTTTCGCTGATTTTTACTTTTGAATGAAATGATACCATCAATAAATGACCGATAGGTTCAGAGGGCCCGATCACGTGAAGTTGCTTGTAATAGCCGTTATATGGCCGTAGAATTATGCGCAGAGGTGTGATAGCGACTCTGGTTGAGTAATTTGGATTGAGATGGCCATTTCGACGTTTTGGAGACTGAATACTCATGATCGAAAAGGAGAATAAATCCAAGGAAAATTAATCCAAATTATCATCCACTGCTAGATCCACCGTCTTAAAGGTTAAACATTGACATTAGTCTTATGCAAGTTGTTTTAGTTTGAGAATATCAATGTGAATTTGGGGTGGGTATTTCAAATGTACATAGATTATACATGTTGATTATTTTATGAAAAATATTTTTTTAAGAGAATAATGATTTTATGATCAACATTCGATTACTTGATAATGTATGATTAATTAAAAAAAAATGAGCGGTGTTTACCAAGTTTCTATTTAGTTTTTATACATTCTAGTAGTTCGAGGAGGTGGAACAATAGATCATTGGATTAAGAATAAATAGGTAGTGATGATACTTTTGGATGAACATAAATGAGTACCTATGTTTACCATATATGTGATGTCTATGTTGTTTCCATAAGGGTCTACTTTTTGAAGTTCATGTCACCTCCTAGTCCACATTATAGACATGTGTGGGCTAGAAGAAATCCATCTACTTCAATTTTCATTAGTTTGGGAAAGTGATTTTTTCCATCTCTATTTATAAATGATAAATTTGAAATATAGAATGAGAAATCTTGGTCATCTTTTCACGTCAATATCTTCCTAATACTATCATTATTCCTAAAATATTACTTGTTTATGTGGGCAATTATGTTAGGTCCCTATAGTACTAGTGTATTCCTTTATTATTATTATCATTGTATCCCCTTATTGTTATTGTTGTGCCCATGTTGTCCCCATATTATTATTATTGTGCCCCATAGAAGCCCAATATTGTTATTGTTGTGCCCTTAGATTATTATGGTTATGACGGCTCTGAGTATATTGTGACTCCTTAGACTCCTAGATATAGAAAGGAGGTATTGTCATTTGTATCATCCAAGAATTGTTCATTTATGTAATGTAAATGAGGTTGCCCCCTCGAAAGGGCTAATTTTGAAGTCGTTGATCTATCTTTTATTTTATTTTGTGCGCTGGTTTCATAACAAATTACTATGCCACTTAACCTATAACATATGCAAGGAAACATCAAGTATTAACTTGCATGATATGATACATAAAGAGGGTGTGAATGCTAAAACAACTTGAAACATGCTAGAAAATGCATGAAATAACCAAAACTGTAAGATACAAGACATATCTAAATGAAATGTGATAGGTTGAGGAGGAAACTAATCACACAAAAATTGTGTTGAAAAGCGCATGAAATTTTCCATTTGTAATGGAAAACAAAGTAATTTTTGGTGTGCTACCGTTTTTTTGGAGGACTTGTGCCAACATATCAGGATGGACTACCACTGGATTTTCCTTCTTTCTTCTATTATCTTAATATTTTAGTTATTAAAATTTCCTTGGCCTACATAATTACATACCCAAAATAATTTACTTAGTTCTATCAAGGTTTTTGTGCTAAAAAAATATACTCTTCACATTACTATGGAGGAGATCCTTTACATCATTTTTTTACATGTACAAATTGCATCATTTAAAATTAGAATAACTGATATGGTTCTAACAATGAAATATATAAACTATTGTATATAACACAAATGCTTTTAGATTCTCGATACTATGAACGAGTGAATAAATTAAGATTCATATAACCTTGCAAGATAGAAAAAGTTTTATATAGCATGATATCCTTTGCATGGGTGGTACCAAGGATCATTGTAGGAATCACAATGAATGCTTAGATAAGTTCAATGAAAAAATTTTGATTTTCATTAGTCTCTCTGGGAGGACATAAATTCAACAATTGTTTATATAGCAACTTTATCTTCCTTATATAGTGAAATGACTAATTAGGTACATTACACCCTTTTTTTCCCCCGAGAATAACAAGGCATAGACAATTAGTTCATGAACCATCAAACATGGATCTAAGGAGAAGCAATGATTGGATTTTAGATTTTTAAGAAGAGACTTGATAAGTTCCACATACACAATTAGCATTTGATATATCTTTCAAAATGAAGTGTAGGATCATATGTTCAGTGCCCCCTAGTGAAAGAGTTATGATCAAAATGGAGTCTAGGATCACATATTTTATGTCGTCTAGTGAAAGAGTTACAATCATATATGAAGCTAGACAAATAATGTAAGATAAAAGAAATTTAGGACAAAGTTACCTTTCTATTACTCAAATAATATAATAATATTAATATTCTAATCCTACATACAATATAACATCAGGCAACATTATAACTTTATTGCTTTAACTGCTTGTTCATTTCTCATAATCTCTCATGACAAAATAGTGACAAGTATCCCTACTTAAAAATAATTTTTGATAGGACCACATTTAACGTGTGAAAGTAGATATATGATAAAAGTGGAGATGTCACATATGGTGTCCTTTCACCTAAATGAATTTACACATGCAACTACTATAATGACTTATTTACCAAAATAAGTTATAAGGTGCACATGATATGAATATGGTGATAAAATACTCACACATTCCATATCAACTTTATATAAGAAATTACAATTTTTCTCAAAATTGTATTATCCAATTCTAATAAAAAAAAACATTTTGTCTGTATAATTAGATTATGCAATACAATTTTAAGCAAGGTTGTGATTTCTTATTGCTTATTTTAAATGCACAAATGGAATGAAGAACACAAGATAAGATAAATTATTTAGTGCATTTCTATTCACAAAGATAATACATATAATACATCCTTATGGTTTTTGGTTTCATATTCCAAGGTCTTTTAGACACTAGTGACTGTTCACATTCCACCACACCAACTCTTAGCAGATTAAGTTTCCAACATTTCTCCCCTTAATCCGAAAGATTATACATGAGTCCAAAAAGAGAGCTGTAATACAAAACTACAAAAAGCATGGCAACAAATTGCTGAATGTTCTCTCTGAAATGATGGTATAGTTGGGAGAACTCGAGGTCTCAATCGACGGTCGTTTAAGAATGAACACCAACACTAGAACACTTAGTGCAATTCTTAGAACTCTTACAAATCTGGCAAGAAGTTGTTAGTCTTCAGCTAGAGGAAGTGTCTCTAATGATTTGAAGAGGGAGACCATTGAGGTCTTAACCTGGAATGCTTAGTGCAGTTCCCAGAACAGTTCCAAATATGGCAAGAAGTTGTTAGTGTTCTGCTAGAGGAAGTGTTCCTATTGTTCTGAAAAGGGAGACCATCAACTTGGAAAAGGGAGGTCTCAACCTATAGAAAAAGGGAGAACCTCAACCTGAAAAGGGAGGAATCAACCTGCGATGATTTAAGGAAGGCCACCAACCTAAGACATGCTCATGGGATTCTTTGTCTTTGGCTACAAATATAAATCTAGGTATGGCTAACTCTAGCTCTATTCTATAAAGTCCTACTTTTCCAACCATCAATAATATAGGGAAGTAGAGGTCACATTAATCACTAATACTCAATATTTTTTTTTTTTGGTTTTTTGTTTTGTTTTTTAAGCATTACGAACTTAGTTATCATGTAATCATGTCTTTTCATCTATTTCAATAAAATAATATCACATAAGAATTTAGGGATAGCTTTCTCTTAAAACCAATTCCAAAACAAATTTCCTCTCAAGTTTAAAAGATGATAACATGTGCTCTTTTCATACTTATATATGAGCTCTATGTAAGACTAAAAATAAATTCCACCATAATGTCATGTGTGAGAATTAAGCTTAATCAACCTATTTGAACCCCTAGATTATGCTAAATAGGTTCCACTTATTGACTCTTGACATCATAACCACAAAATATCATGCTTCTATTACAAAAATCACATATAAGTGTATGAGTATTAACCTACCTATAGCAAGGTAACTAAGGGAAGAATATGCCTCTCTTCATTAGTAAATCTAATAAATATGATATGTTTATGAAATGGAATCACAAAATATATTAACCCAACAACATTTCCAAATTTATCATTTAAAAATTGTCAATATCAAATATTAAGGCAATGCTTTAATCATGATTTGTATAATGAATGTTGCAGCAAGAAAAATTACTATTACCAATCCAAAAGCATATTATTCTTCAAAAGGTCCCAAGTAAAACAATGGACCTACCAAAATTGGGCAGAAATAGTTGTTTTCTATAGCCACTAAAGCATAAGGTTGCACCCCTAAATACAAGCAATTCTAATGAGCTTATTAGTCTCATTTGCACAAGTAATTAAATCCTACATAATGTCATTGTAAAATTGTTTCCAACAACACCCTTTTTTTTATCGTAGTTTTATATGATAAAAGTAATACTATCTCGCTGATTTGTTCACACTTCAACAACTTTACTAAAATTTATTTTCACATTATAGAAAAAAAAAACTTGTAGAGATAGGAAGCTACACACATTACATAATCTATTCGTAAATTTCTGGTACATACAACTTATAGTCAATGAGACATTTACTCTAATAATTTATGTGCATAAAAGCTATAACCATTGAGGCCTTTTGACTAACAATTTGCAAGCATACAATATACAACCATTGAGGCATTTTGTCAAACACTTGACGGCCATCATCTCTTAAGACTATTTGACAATCATTAGCAACATAAATATATGATTTTTACTCAAACTATTTAACTCATAAAATTCATAAATTAAAACTTTAAATATTGGCTTATTAAAAAAAAAACTAAATCATCTTTATCCTTCACCTAAAACTCGATAACAAGCACGCACAATTGGCAACAATAATCTTCAAAATCACCCATATTTATGATCTGGGTTCAGATAAGTGTGTTTTTGGAATGAAATGGGGGGTTCCATGGCCATATGGTACGGATACCTCCTGATGGTGAGCAGAAACACAACCAAAATCCCTAGAGAGACGATTTCTTAAAAATTAGAAAATATGCTCACTCTAGGAATTTCATTTACAATTTTTGTCAAAGAGATGGCATGCAAGCTTGAATATATATCTATGAAAAAAAATAACAACCTAGAATTAAATTATAATTACTTATGTATTGTCTAAATTCTTTTTAAAATCATTTCATCCATTGTAAGTCAATTGAAGGACTTTGAGATTCATCAAACATTATTCTCGTTCAATCATTCCTACAAACGCATGGCAAGCATCCTGAATTATTGCAATGCATAATGATTGAAAATTACCTCAATGATTCACTTTGAAACACTTGGTTTCCATCTTTTTTTTTTGCATTTTTATTTTAACGACTAATCTAGTGAATCCTTTAGGTATATTTGGGGTATGCATCCATTTCATGCTTTGGTAGGCTGCAAGTTAACACTTATTCATGCATAATGATTGGAAATTAATAACATTTCCCATTCACGAATTTTGTCAAACACTTTGTAAAATATCCTGAAACCATTTTTAAAACATATCTCTAATTACCTGAAACAAAACCATAACTCATGAAACTCTTACCCAAGTCCTTTGGAATTTCTTTATTGCAATTACTTTCAGCAATATTTGGCTTTCCTTTCTCAAATGCCATAATAACAATGTTAGTACAATAGACTACACCAATAATAATTCTATAACATCTCGAGATCTAAACATCTATTCATATAGACCATTCTTAGTCTTCATTTTCAACTAGCTAATAAGATTCTAGATAACATAAGCTTAAACCAAACTTAGATTCTTACAACAATTTAAATTTCTATTTTTTATTTTATTTTATGCTAAATCTATACTATAATTTTAGGACAATAAACATTATACCCGAAGAGGTATTCAACTCCAATCCGTGAAAATATGATCCATCTTTTATCCATTAACCAACTCATTTGAACCATACAGTTTTCCACCCAACCATATCCAGGGAGAATTTCTCCCCCTAGAACCCTCGAGCTGTAAGAGCTCACAAGAAGTACCAAAATATAGAAGTAGACAGATATAAACGGCAAGTTGAGGAATATAAGTTTTACTACCTCTCAATACCATTCATGTTCAACTCCATTGGTTAGAGACACTTAGTAATTTAGATTAACATTTGGATACTCTCCAAATCTCTCCCTCTCACAATCTTCCTCAAATCTCTCAAACTCTTGGTATCACCATGCACCTCCCCAAGTGAGAATACATGAGACACATATATAAGAGGAGCAACGAATTCTTGTCATAAAGGAGGAGTAATATGCATGCCTTTTATTCCATTTAGAAGAATGTAACTCATGCCATTAATGAGAGGTATGCATGCCTTAGTTAAAGAGAGTGTAACATATGCAATAAAGAGAGTGTAAGAGGAATATTTTATGACATGTCTTTAATGAGCGTAAGAGGAATATTCCATTATTTGATGAGTGAATAAAATAGTGTAATGCATTATTAAAAGAGAGAGAGAGTTACATAAATCCACGAGAATCATAAAGGAGAGAGGTGTGAAGTGATTGAGGAGATGAAGGTGACTTATAATTCCATTTTTAATAATAATATCATAGTCTCATAAAATATAATAATAATATTAATAATATTGAGGATTAAGTCGCGATTGAACTATTAGGATTGATTAATGATAAATTAAGCGATTTTCCTTCAACTACGCTTGATTACCAATTTATGCAAGGTGATTTAATATTTTTGGAAAGTCATGCTTGGGATGCTAGACATGAATTTATATTTTTAGAAAGTCACTCTAAGATTGTTAGAAAAGAGATTTTATTAAGGGAAATTCATCCTTGTGATGCCCATGAGTGGTATTTTTCTTTCAAAGAATAGGGATTCTATACCCCTATTTCATGCATCTCCATGCCTTCGTAGATTGAGGACTCTGCACCTTGATCTACTCTAAAGATCCAAGATTACACACCTTGATCTTTTTAAATATTCAGGACTCTGTGCCCTAAATATTTTATTATAGATCTAAGACTCCATGTATTTATCTTTCATGGATTTAGGACTCCATGCCCTAATCCTTTTATTATAGATCCAAGACTCCACGTCTTTATCTTTCATGGATTTAAGACTCTGCGCTCTAATCTCCATGGCTTTTCATCTACTCTACTTTGAAATTCCACGCTTCACCTTAAAGTACTGTTTGGGAGCTCATACCTATTTGATGGTTCATTTGTAAGGTATTGTTCCAATACTTGCACACATCACAATCTCATAGAACAAATGAATTTTATAATTAACTTATTCACATTTTACCAAGGATTGTGCTTGACTTCCACAGTCATTTATAAGTCGAGAATCCTTGTTGGCAATGACCAAGTCCCTTTCCACATCCTGCTTAGTACAAGATTAAACATATATAATCACATATCATTCATAAATCATAATTGATCATATGCTCCACATAACCATGATCATCCATGGATCTATGTGACTCAATCTTGGATCACCATCCATGTCATACACCTATGTCAAAACTAGGATACCAAAAGAGAAAACATCGATAATATGCACTTAAACAAAATGAGTCTTACTAAAATCAATCTTTATCATAAGCACATAGCAACCGTGTGACATAAACCAGGTATATATAATACAAGCATATACATAAGTCTAACATGCCTAATATGTATATCTTTGCATCAAAATCACCCTCTCCAAGTGTCATCAAAGCTATCTCACCAAGCAGGGACACTACATAGGCTGAGGAAATAGTTTTAGGTTGTGGCTTAGGCTCGTTTAATTTATATTCGAAGTTTGTAGATGACCATCATTTCCCCCTTGTCAGATATAAGGTAAGAAGATGAAAAGATCTCAACTGCAAGACTTTTTAATACTCGAGAACAAAGTTTTTAGTATGGGCAAAATATTTTCTTGGCTATTGAAGCCCATTGCCAAGAAGTGATCCATCCAATGTGAATCTTCGTTCTTGTAGGAGGCTTGTTTCTAAGGCATTTGTTTGAATGATGAGTGTGTTGTGGTGAATATCAAAACAATAATCTTTCACATGGTCAACTCAATTACAATGTTGGCATTTGACAATCTTTGACTGTGAATGTGAATGAGCAGGATCTGAACCAGGTGAATATGAATTGTCTTGAAGAAATCCAACACTCTAAAATTGAATGGACTTGGAGTAGTTTGGAATATGAAAGGTCACATCATTATCATATCCAATACCGATTTTTTTCTTATTGTTGACAAGCTCTTCCCAAGGTCCAATGATGGGTTTTGAAAGTGCAGAATGAACTTTTGCATCTGCATGCAAATCTACTCTTGAACTGAGCACTAAATCAACCTCACATTAGGGGAGTTTTGAGGTCTAAAATGGGTTTCCTAAGGAAATAATAAAATAATATTAGATTACATCATCAAAATTTAAAGGGATTTTTTTTTCAACTCATATTTTCAACTCATCTCGAGATGGGTTTACTCAAATTTTGAGCGGAAATACTCGTTGGATGCAGAATTTAATTCCTCATTCAAGGAGTACCCATGTTGCATACTTTAGATGGACCCTGCTACATCAAAAATGAGAAATACATGAAAAATGTGATTGCAATAACATTTTTTCATGTATTTCTAATTTTTTATGTATCAAGGTCCATTGAAAGTAACATGAGTACCCCTTGGTTGAGGAATCAAATTTTGCATCCAACGAGTACACCCACTCGAAATTTGAGTGAAAACTTAGGGAGATAAGTTGAAAAAATAGTTTTATTATTTTATTTTTTTTTAATCTTTTTACTTTTTTACTCCAAAAATGTTGAATCATCCCCCATGGTTGACATCATTATCTTGAATCCTATTGGTTCTTATAACGTTTATTTTGGTTGTACATTTTTTTTAGGAGGCCCATTTTAGACCTCAAAATTCCCCTAATGACTTCACTGATTTAATTAGTTTTTGCGTACTGATGGGAGTCTATCTCAACCTCGAACAAATGATTGTCTGAACAAAACCAGTTTAGAACGACAACTCTTCTACCGAAGTTCATCTTGTTGAAACTGAATTTTGGTTGCAAAAAATCAATCTTTCCATGTGCATTTTGTAGACAAATTCTAATGTCGAAAAAAATGTCCTTGCTGATGTTTACAATCCTATCAACAATGGAATGTATTAGAGTATTCAAAGAGTCCAATACATCATCCATTTAATCCATTTCACAACAAATACACCTATAAACACATAAAATGATAAACAGCTCCCACTACTAAATAAATGCAATAATATTGTTTATACGAGGTAAACAAATTGTACTCAAACTAGTAAATAGTGTGCAGTGCAATAAACAACATTAAAAAATAACTAGTGTGCTTGCAAACCCTCTAAAGAATGGTGGCTAACTCTTTAATTACATGTTTTTAAGGGCCTTTTTAAATATTAAAAAATGGTTCTGGAATGATGCCAAAGGAGATCCTAAAGCCACTTGTGACAACCAAGTTCACTAAGTCTTTAATAAAGGCTACAATTCATTCACATTTAGCAAATTATTTCTAAAATGCATTGCAACAAAAAATATGACATTGGGAATTCAAGAAACCCAAAAATAGATTCTTCCATATAGAAAATTCTTCGGCCTGAACCACTAAACTATCAAAATTTAACAACAAAATCCGGATGTTAAAAGATAATTTTCCTCTTGCACTCTCTTACGACAACCCTCGTCCTATAAACATATAACTGATTATATTGATAGATTTCAAATTCAATAACCAACATTGACAAAAATGTAAATTCTTTAACGCTACATATAAGGCACAAACTCAATGCTCCAACCAACGCACACACCAAACGAACAACAACTACTGGTTCTCAATAAAAGGAATGAACAACATATATGTAATCTCAATGCATATGACATATTTGATGAACACATGCATATGACAGATTTCAAATTCACCGCTCAAATTTTGTATTCCTTTGACCAGTGTTTGAGCCATGTAGCTCATGCAAATAATACAAAGCATAGGAACTGACCTCCCAGAGTTCAACGCATCAAAAATTCACCACAATATATATTTAAATAGAACGACCACTATTGCAAGCAACAAAGAGAACATACTTCAACATAAATTGCTCAACTCATGCAGATTTCAAATGCTTGAATGGAGACATCGCATATATGAATTTGAACCAACGCACCATTTTGAGTGCAATCGATGCATTGCCTTCAACATTTATTGCAGTTGTAGACCATAGGAAACATACAAAAAATAAGAAGTATAAGCCACTTCATCATAGACGGTCTACTTCAGACTTTTCCTCATAAAAAATATTGAAAATATGTCGCTATCACACAATTCTCAGGATTGTTGAAGTTGAGGAAGATAATGGCACATAGACGGTTGGGAAAATGTTCGATGGAACCAAGTTGTTTCGAATAATTTTTGTCGATTTCACAAGCCTACAATAAATTTTTCTTTTTGACTCTCAAGATGCTCCTCGAAAACGTCTAAACCATCCTCTGCTCCCTATGTATATGTCACAAGAGAAAAATATTTTTGTAGACACTCTCACTGTTAAGCCAGTTGTGTGTGAGGTCTGACACAACTGATATATCATGTAATATGTGTAACAACTGAGAGTACCTTAGCCTACTAGTACTCCTGTAAGTATGTGAAAGTCCCAAGTTTGTTCTATCACAAAAAAATAGTATATTAAAATATCTCCCACTTCTCATGTCGACGCATGTTTACATAAAAATATAAATCCATTCCGCTTCCAAACTCGGAAAAGCAATCCAAAGCTTCTTGTCGCCTTGTGTCTTTTCACTATACCTCACCACCTGTATCTGTACCTTCTCCTTCATTCTCACACTCACACTTTTTGAAGGACCTTTTAACCAACTCTTTTCCGAATGCAATTAAAGCCTTCTAAACACAATGCTTATCTTGAGATTTGAATTTTCATTTTATTTTCAAAATTGAAACTCTTGCCTTGTTTGGTTTTCAAATTCAAAAGTTCTATGTAGAACATGATATAGTTTTCCTAGTACACATTTAAAAAAAATTGAAATTCATCTACATCTAACGTTGACGACAAAAGTAAAAGCATAAGACAAGCCCTGCACTTAGACAAATCGGTTCTGCATGGAATCAAATTTCATTCGTAGATTTAAATTTGGAGTTAAGTGTATGTGATTTCTACGCTTGTTAGACATTCGTGAAGCGTCAGTTTTTCAAATATAACTACCATCCATTGGTTTTCGAGTTTCGAATATCTATTAATATTGGAATGATGATGTATTTGGAAAGTTAATAGGAAAATGCCCCCTTCTTGAAATTTTGAGTTAATTGTTGTGCTTTCCAAAGAAAATTTCATATTTCATGCTAGGCAAAACTCCAAAACTCCGTCACTGTAAACTCCAAATTGTGGTTATCCTAATACAAAAGTGTCCTCATATGCATAGAATTCATCTTAATTCTGGCAGGGTCTTCATTGAAGGGTTTTGTAGGCTATTTTATCACATATGATCCATTAGCCTTCTAATGGGATCATTCACATCCTATTCCCCCTTTACATCATCATTGCACAAAGCCCTATGCATGACTCTCTCATTCCCCAGAGTTTCTACCCTAAACTGCATCATCTTAGAAAATTTCAGGACCAACACACCCTTACCTCTCGCTGAAAAGCATTCACCTATAAGTTGCTCCACTGTGGTACGTGTTTATCACCTATAGGTTGCTCCCCTTTGCACCTGCGTTGGTTCTAAAAATTCATGAAAAAGAGAGAGAATCCCGAAGCCTCCATTTCTAGAAGCTTCGAGGATCTGTTGTAACCATTTACCTAAGATAAAACTTTTAAATCCTATTCTATCTTACCTCGGAGTTTACATCCCTTATCCTTAGATCTCATACTCCCATCAAGAATGGATCTCAATCCCAAGATTAGTAAAATGATAAGAACTCCCAACTTACCTCACTCCTTTATATATTTACAACCTTCCATATGCAAGGGGTTGGCTTTTGGAGAGTGATTATACCCTTATGTTGTTATTGTTGTAAGAATTATCCTTTTATGCATTTAGGGTGATTGGAGGTGCACTTTGTGACAAAGGAAGGACAAGTCAACAACTTGGAGGAGCTCTTCTACAAAATTAACACCTATTTATGGTAGTAACTCACTCCATTTATATCAATACAAAGAGTTCTTTGTTTTCCTATATGTGATGTCGTTATTTCATATATTTCAATACCATGTTTATCTATTGAATGAAGTAGATAGATGATGTTACATAGATATCATAGTTTCTTGGCTTGTGTTGTCTAGTTGTGCAGGTTCTAATTTTGGCAGCTGGAGCTAGGATTGGAGCATTCAAGCTAAAGAAGGAGCGAAACATACGATAGATTCCAAGTGGGTTTCATTCCTTCATTTACTTACTTGAAGGAAAACATTGGGCCCTTTGTCATTATGTTGTTATAGGTTAGCCACTAGACCTAGGGGAGATATTTTTTTTCTGCAGTCATAAATCATGCATAACAAATTGGCGACCCCACTGGGGAATGGTGTATTCCCTTGGTGGTTTATTTATCGATTCGGTTTGATTTACCTCTTCCATATAACTTTGCTACTTTAATCAGTAAAGAAAAGACCTAGGAAGTGATTGCATTGAGTCCTGTTTGCAATTTTTGTGTCAGAATCCTCTTTCCCAGGACCAACGCACACTCTGGTCTGCCGACAGAGCATTGTACCCCACCTGGTCCCTCTCTATTCCTGCATTGCAAAGCACTGGTGCCTCTTCTACACCTGCATTGATCTCTATTTTTGCACAAAATTTTCCTTGTTCTCTCAATGTTTCCTTGATCAACCTACTTCTAGCTGACCTTCCCTGAGTCTTGAGTGCCTTGTGGTCTCTCTGAAGCCTCCATTTGGTTTGTATTTGTGTTTGATTTCCTTCTGTAAGTATTGGTTTTGCCTTTTCTTTGTTCTTATCGTTAGGCCGCTTGCAAACTTGTTTTGTTTGATCATTGATCGCTTGGATGAATTGTTGTTCTAGTCGCCTTTCTGAAAAGTGCATTTGAATCAGTGATTAAAATTTACATCTTAGTTTTCCTCATCTTAAAAAATTAAGCTTGGTGAAAAGAAAAAATCTTGCATTGGCATTTAGGGTTTTTCATCTATATTGATTTAGTAAGACTTGCATGAAAAGGTAATTGCATTGAGCATATTCTTTGCTGCATTTTCTATGATGCATATCGTTTGTCTCTTCCATTCCTTACTAGATTTTAATCGAAGAGAAAGATTTCATTTCCTCGCAGTTAGATTTTCATTTTAAGGAATTTAGGTGAATTCACGGTGAGCCATAAAACTGAAACTTAATTCAAGATCGACTTAAAATTTACTAAATCAACTCAAGGAGCATTTGTAACATTAACACAAACACATAGAGGTATAGACTAGATATTTTTTTTGGCGTCATTAAATGTAGGAGTTGTCGTTGTTTTCCAACATTACATCCCAGGGGTTGAAATCATGTTTCACGTATGTGAGTTTATAGGATTATACTCCACGTACCTTTGGGTATATTGGTGGCGCTCTACGCACATAAAGTATATGGGAACACTCTCATCGAACGATTATGCATTAGACAACACTATTATAGACTTCACTCCCACGTACCATCAAGTATATTTTGGGAGTCCCCAATAGGTTTCTATCCATCCATACGTAACCGAGTCTATTGCTTTGTATACCATGATACACTGAACACAACATTCATGGAGATTGGCTATCATAAGTTAAGTCCTTGGTTTTCCAAGGTGTGTATTGCAGTTCATGGTTGCTTGATAATCCTTTATGCCTAGATTACTTTCTTTTTTATTTATTTATTTTTGTGGTAATAGAATTGACTATACAACGTGCAACAACAAGATCCCCCACTCAGTCATTCGCGTATAATGAAAAATAAGCCTCCTCTTCCACGAGAGGCTACTCTTGGCCATCGTCAAAAGCATAAAAGAACGCAAAATACTGAATCGGGAATCTCGGGAACTACTTATGGTCCTCCTCTTGAATCCGATAAACCAGAATTATCTGTCCCCTTGAGTACCGAACCTAGGGTTACATCTACTCTTGTCGATGAAGCTGACACAATCAATACTGAATTACCTAAAAATTTGTCGCCTGAGGTTATACATCTAACCTTCATGAGTCAGAAACTTTTTTCATGAGAACATCGAACTTGAGGAGCCTCACTCATATTTACCCGTTACTTCAGGTTTTCATCTTCTCTTCCTTTGTCTCAAATAGATCCGCATACCATATATCTTAGCCCCGATGGTGAACCGCTTACACCTGGACTTGTGAATATCGAGGAGATCCCAGAAGAAGAGGCTCATCCTTCTAATAATTTAGGGGGACTTTTTCTTTATCAAACCCATCCTCTTCTTCCTCCTCCACCTCCTCTACAAACTCCTTTAGCTGGTTCTTTTGACTCATTTGCGAATTTCACACGGAAATCTACATTGGGATTATTGACCATGATTGGAATTGATATGGCTTCCTAGCCTGCATCTACCACTATGGATGAGACACCAAATGTAACTTCCACATCTATGTTTTTGACATCATATGTATGGTGTCCCATCCATCCCACTAGGTTATCAATCCTTATCTGGTACCTTCTCTAGTGCATCTTCCAGTTTATGTACATCCTCCATGTATTGCAATTTAGGAATTCCATCTGGCATTACTCTTATTAGTGCTGCTCAACCTTCTCCTTCTCCTCCTCCTACACCGATAGTTGAACAACAGGCTGGCCCTTATGTTAGTGGGCATGTTGGGCGCATCCCAACTTGGCCTAGATTTTGGTGAAGAATCTGCATTTTGTGTAGCGAAGTGCGAAGTAAAGAATGTAGCGTAGACCGAAGTGGACCAGGTAGTGGAGTAGTGGAGCACCAAGTGGATTGCGTAGTGGATGTACCACGTGATATATGGGCTTTGGGGTAGGTCAAAGTCCTTCCTTTTTGTAAAAGAATGGAATGTTGTAAAAGGTCAATGGTTTTTAGACCATAGTTGCTTGTATTAGGGGAGTCCATGGTATGTGGACCATGGTATTTTGAAGATATATCGCTTGATTTAATAGTATATTTAAGGACCAATAATAAAGGAGATAATAATCTTTATGGTCCAGATTTATGTTTATGGTTGAATTATTGTGATATGTAGTTTGTGGCGAAGGAAAGGCACTTCAGTTGAGTGCGTAAAAGCTTGAGTTTGCAGCTGAGTGCACAAACGACCTGTAGTTTAGTGTGTAGGTCAAGAATTTTTTGTTGTACAAGAATTATTATTATAAAAAATAGTTATTGTGAATGTAGTCCCACATTAGGATGAACCATCGTAAAATCTATGTCTTCATGTGTATGTGTATATTTTCTTATTATATGTTGTAGCATAGCATTGTATTACAACGCAATGATGATTATGGGTTTATATGATATGTTTATGTGATTAAATGAATGTGGCGAAGTAATCTATGTATGTTAAAGATAAAAGAAACATAAAAATATTACATTTGATCATCCCTCAAGGCTATAGAAACCTGTTTATGTATCCTTCCATAGTCACTTTGTGTGAGACTGTGATCTGCTTGTAGGTCTTTGCCGAAAGGGCTAGTGATTAAGGGTTTTGTTGGTGCATAGTATATGTCAAATTTGGGTCAGCCCAACCATAACCAACAAATGGTTCCATTGCCGGGACCATGATCTATTTGAGGGACATGTTTATGTGATTAAATGAATGCGGTGAAGTAATCTATTTATGTTAAGATAAAAGGAACATCAAAATACCACGTCACATCATCCCTCAAGGATGAAGAAACCTAGTTCTACTTCCTCCCATAGTCACTTTGGGTGAGACTTTGATCTGCTTGCAAGTCATTGCCAAAAGGGCCAGTGATTAAGGGTTTTATTGGTGCATAGTATAGGTCGAACGTATGTTAGCCAAATCATAAGCAACAAATGGTCCCGTTGCCAGGAGATTCATGTTTATGTGGAATTCATCGAAGAAGGATATTCCAGATTAGCTAGAATCAAATGAATGAGAATTTGCAGATCAAGAGAATGGAAACCCTCGTCTTATGTCTAAAGCTTGGTTACAAAGATATATTTTTCACAGATTAATACAAAATTTCTTTGCATCATTTCTTGTTTAATTGTACAAGTGGATATCAAGGTTGATTGAAAGAAATACCTTTTTTAAAGGTGGGGAACCTACAACGTGGATTAATAGCATCTTGGGAGGATTTATTACTGAGTTCGTAGTAGACCAGACCATGTCCTATAGTGAAGCAGAATGACGATTCTTCAAAGTATTGCGAGGTAAGTATTTGAAATCTTTGAAACTCTGGATTAAGATGATGCTATGTGAAAAGGGAGTTTTACGGATGCAGTCAAATTGTTAGTTTACTTATGTTTGGAAGAAAAGAAAATAATTTTGAGCAAGAGATTGGAACAACACGAAGTGGAAAAAGATGTAGAATATATACCACAAAGAGAGCTCATGGACAAGATTTGAAGACCTTTGTAGAGACTGAGTACATTCCTCTTTTGAGTAAGTCTGAATGTGAAAGGGAAGATAGCCACCTTGATAAGCCTTATGTAACTTCACAGTATTCACCTTCTAGGCCTAAGAGCACAAAATCCAGAATCCAGTAAGATCCAGGGTATTTTTGACTCTCCATCTTCCCCTCCCCTCCTTCTACCCCTCCTACCCCCCATCCCCCTACCCTTACTTCTCCCCATCCCCCTCACCCTCCCCTTCCAAGAAGAAATATGGTTGATGATATTAAGTTGCCTGTTTTCAAAGGAACTGGATCAGAAGATACAAAGAAGTTTTGGTTTCTATGTGAAGCTGTATGGATCACAAAACAGATCAACGATGAAAATATAAAGAAAACAAAGGTCATTAAGACGTTGGGAGATAGAGCTATGAAATGGTATATGAAGTATTCAGGTAACTAGATCAGAACATTTGTAGATATCAAAGCAGTGCTGATTAGAGAATTTAAGAAGATGAAGTCTGAGTCACATTGCATCACCGAGTTAAAAGAAATTAAACAAAAACCTACTGAGTCTATTTGGGAATTTGATAAGAGATTTAAGGAATTGTTAGATCAAGTGAGCTTCGAAATAACTCTGCAGAAACATCAAGAATGATTTATAGTTGCGATGTTACTGCATATTAGATTACCATTGATGCAACAAAAGATAACAATTCAAGTTGAATCTCTGTAGATTGCGATGAAGTTGGAAGCTTCACCTATAAGAGATACTAATGCAAGTATGCAACAAATTTAGAGTTAGCTGGAGAACCTAATCTCGCAGATATATGATATCAATAAAAGCAAAGAATTCAGAGAAGAAGTATGGTATACAAAGTGTAGATCGGAGGGCCATTCTAAAGAACAATGTCCTATCTTTAGGGATTACATGGCTAGTGGGGCAACAAATCCCTTAAATGTAGGATCCCACTTGTGGTGTGAGATATGTAAAACCAGAGGAAAAAATCGCTCAAAGATTGTTACCTGTTAAAGACATATGTGCAGACTCCAAGGAACCTATATTGCAAATTTTGTAAATCAATAGGAGATGATGAGAACAATTTTCGAGCTTATAAACTAATGATGGAACACAATGCTAACACTTACAGAATGCAAGTAGAACAACATGGACATGAAGGCAATGGAAAACGCGGTGGTCAAGGAGGCTACCAAGGAAGAGGTAGAGGTGCTGGAGCTGGTCGAGGATGTGGACATATTATTTGCTATAACTGCGGAAAGGCATGTCATTTTGCGAGAGATTGTTAGAACCCTACTATGAAATGTAAGTATTGTAAAGATTTTGACCATGTAATTGAAGAATGTCATGTACTTATGGAAAAATGCAAGAAAAAAACAATCAGCAACCGACACAGAATATTCAAATGATGACCGCTAAAAGAAGGAATGACAAGTCACAAATTAGTATTCTTACTAGAAGTGGAGCTGCAGCTGGTAGTGATAAAGCGGATGGAAAGAAAGAATATGAAAGTACATGGGTTAGAAAAACTATTCAGAAAGATCCTATTTTTGATATTCAGAAGGAAAAATAAGTGTTTATGGAAAAAAAAAAACGAAGCTTTATGGGTGTTGGAGCTTTGACCTCCAGTGTGCAGTGAAAGCAAAAAACTAGTTGTGACGTGTCATTAGTGATCCGGATTTAAATAGGAACGCAATAGATTACAGAGATAACCATAAATACAGAGATGCGATAACCATAAATAAAGAGATGCAACAGAAATAACACT
>APFE030882020.1:108706-133963 GCA_000404065.3 Pinus taeda | reverse complement strand
CCTTCCTTCCAATCACAGTCAACATTCCCTTGAAGTCAGAAAGCTAGCCTAAAATCATCAACTAAGGTTGAATCTAGATCAACTAAGGTTGAATCGCAAGGAGAGAGCCCTCTCTGATTGCAGGTGGGCTAGAACCTGCAATCAGAATATTGGTTTGTGGTTACCTCGGCCGTATCCCTAATAGGAGCCTAGGGACAACCTAAGTGATAACAGAACCTAGCAACGCATTGGAACATAACGCAAATATTCTAGAGGTCTAGGTTAGAGACGCGTTCCAGCGTCTTTAAACCTGGTAGCTTACGGTCGAGTGGTTGGGTGATTCCTCCACGGTGAAACGATAGGTGCCAGTACGGATTGTGCTCCCACGTACCGTCGCGTATATATTTGGAGACCCCTATAGGCTTACAACCTTTTATCCATAGGAAGCCGAGTTTTCCGCCTTACAAGTCGTAATGCACTGAACACAGCATTCGGGAAGATTGACTGCAGTACGGGAAGTCCTTGGTTTTCATCTGATTGCCAAGGTGTATAAGCAGTTTTACGGATTGTTTGGTAAACCTCTTGCCTAGTTCTCAAGAGAAGTCACTTTTGATCCTTTTCGGACTCCCTAAAAGAAAAGGTGTAAGTGAGCGTCGTGTCACTTCATGCTCATTAAACATTCGAAGGAGACTAGAGTCATCTTTTTGTCCTTTTCTCGACTCTTAAAAAATGAAAAGTTCAAGTTCAGTGTCTTAAAATTTATTTGACCACGATAACATATAACCCGGTTAAATTTTGTTTGCGTTAGTCTGAGTAGGGTCTGGTTTCGTTAGATTCCCTAGGATTTTGTGAAGTCCCATCCTGGCGGAATTACCAATCTCATCTCCCGAGATACCGGTTGTAAGTGAAATTCTTCCTATTGTTCCAAGTATACAACCGCTTAACTCTCATGCTCCAGGCGACGAGAATTACCAATTTTATACAAACCCTATTTGGGAACCTTCTCAAAACGGTGTCCCTTTTTGGGAATACACTTCTCCTTGACAACCATTTCCTTCTGATATGGAAAACCCATCCCCTACTACGACTGACGAATCCGGTGTGCCAGGGGATGAGATTCCCACCACAATGGAATCTACACATGTTAGTAGAACTCCTACTATTGGGGGACTACCTCTTGGCTATAGAGAATTGCGTGATTTTCTGTCATCTCCTTTTCCGACTTCTATTTGGTCACCACCCATTTTCTCCAATACGGAGCCTTTGACTCCACAACCTCGCGGTACAACTGTTACCTCAATCACAACCCCTCCAATAGTATCTATGGCTTATTCGACCCCTATTTTTAGTCGACCTTCGACCTCTTTATTCGTAGGTTTTGATCCTACATCGAATGTCCCACTTGGAGGGCAATACGATTAGCATCTACCACATCCTGGGACTCGGACGGGTCAATCGACTATAGATGTTTCAGTTCTGCTATCAATAGATTGGGGTTCCACCTTTTATCATGGTGGTCAAGCGTCGTATGCGCAACCCGAACAACCACCTCAGCAAAACCTACAAGGACAATCCTTCCAAGGAAACCCTTTTGCCTCTAGTGGTCCTTTTTTCACCTCTCATACACAACCTACTGGTAATCTAGGCCAACCTTCCACTCAGCAAGCTCAACCTGGTATCCAGCAAGGCTCTCATACTTGACAAACTAGTCAATCATTTGTTAACCCAAATCAACCCAACGTCCAGTATACTCAAGTTTCTGGACAAGCTGCCCAACCAATTGGTCAGCCAACTGTCCAGTATACTCAATCTTCTGGGCAAGCCGGTTAGCCTCAAACACATTTGGGCCAATCACCTACCCAGCCCACTCAGCCATCTGGTATGTTAGGACAACCTTCTGCCGCACAACATCAACCTCAGTATCAGCAAGTAGGTCAACCTCAGTATCAGCAGGTAGGACAAACTCAGTATCAGCAAGGTTATCCTTTTGCTAAAAAAGCCCAACCTATTGGACAATCTACTGGCGCTGCTCAACCCGGCCCTTGGCTCCAAGTGGGACCCCAAAATCCATCTGGTCTTCAAATGCAGGCTGGAGTTCAATCCCAAACATTTTATCAAACTCCGCCTGGTCTCAAGCTCAATTTGGGGTCCCACCACAATACGATTATCAACAACCTCAAGGGCAACCTTTGTTTGCCCCTTACCAGAATTATCAACAACCATATGGTGTTTCTGCATCATTGTTTGGTAATCCATACGCTGAGGGGCAAAGCGCAAATCCCTACGGTCAACACACCATGGGGCCAAATCCATCAGGGCAAAGCCCATGGGGGAAACCATCACCTGGTTGGAACCCGGGTGCTCCATCCTACCAGCAGCCATTAGTAACTCTATTTCTGGATCTAGTACTTTAAAGTTTGATGATGTTTTCGGTGATATCCTTAGCGAGGAAATGCGACGGAAAAGCTCCGATGAGACATCAGGTAATGCTTTGAGTGCAGAGTCTAGGGGAAGAAAAATGGAAAGAGGAAAGAGCTCAAGATATCGCAGTAAATCAAGGAAAGGCAGATCCAATCCTAGATTAGGGATAATGTGTTGGAAATGTGGAAAGAAAGGACACCTAAAGAAAGAATATAGATCTCAGAAGGGAAAAGAAGGAGATGCATAGTAAGAAAACAATCATGAAGCAAATGTGACAGGTGAGGTGTTACAATATGCTTTCATTCTTTCTTTCGAAAATATTATTGATTCTTGGGTGGTAGATCTAGGGGCCTCATTCCATGCCACACCTGATAAGAAATATTTTCATGACTATGTTCAAGGAGATTTTGGACAAGTCTGTTTGGGTGATGATAAACCCTGTAAAATTGTTGGAATGGGTAAGGTTCTTGTAAAACAGAAGAATGGAAACCAATGGCTACTAAAGGAGGTAAGGCATGTTCCAGATCTGAAGAAAAATCTGATTTCAATAGGGAAGTTACGCGGTGAAGGTTGTGTGACAACTTTCACAGATAAAGCTTGGAAGGTCACCAAAGGAGCCCTGGTAATAGCAAAAGGCGAAAAGGTTGTTACATTGTATTTATGCAATGGTATTTCTAACTCTGTTAATGCTTTAACTTCCAAAGGAGTAGATGCAACATTATGGCATTATAGGCTCGAACACATGAGTGAAAAGGGGATGAAGATTCTTCATTCAGGGAATTTGTTGCTGGGTTTGAAGAATGTTGATTTGGACTTCTGTGAGAATTGCATTTATGGAAAATAGAAGAGAGTTAGATTTCTTAGAGTTGGGAAAGAAAAGAAGAGCGAAAAATTAGAGCTTGTGCATACAAATGTATGGGGACCTGCTTAGGTATCATCTCTCGGTGGCTCTCGTTATTATGTTACTTTTATTGATGATGCAACTAGAGAAACTTGGATTTATTGTATTAAGAATAAATCTTATGTATTTTATACTTTCAAGAAATGGAAAGCTTTGGTTGAGATTGAGGCAGGAAAGAAATTGAAGTGTCTTAGATCAGATAATGGAGGTGAATATTGCAGCAAGGAGTTTGATAGGTACTTTTCAGAGCATGGACTTCGCAGAGAGAAGACAGTTCCAAGAACACCACAAGAAAATGGTGTATCAAAAAGGATGAACAGAATAATCATGGAGCGTACAAGGTGCATGAGATTGCATGTAGGATTGCCTTTATAGTTTTGGGCAGATGTTGTAGATACCATTGTTTATCTAATAAACAAAGGGCCTTCAAGTTCCTTGGATGGTGGTGTTCCATAGGAAGCATGGACAGGTAAAAAGGTAAACTACTCTTTTTTAAAGCCTTTTGGTTGTGAGGCCTTTGTCCATATTGATAAAGAAAATAGAACAAAGCTTGAGGCAAAGTCAAAGAAATGTACCTTTATTGGATATGGTGTTAATGATTTTGGTTATCGTTTATATGATTATGAAAATCACAAAATCATTAGGAGCAGAGATGTAATATTCAATGAAAAGGTCTTGTATAAGAATCAATTGTAGGAAAAGAAACAGGAAAAAGAAAAGAAGGAATACACAATTCTTGATGAAATCACAGAAAACGTAAAGGTGTTTGAAAATAATATTAATCAACAACCACAACAACAACAACCACCACACCAGCAACAGGCACCCCAAACACCTGAAAGTGGTGTTAGAAGATCTACCAGGATAAGTAGACCCCCTAACGATACTCTCCTTCATTGTATTATTTATTGTTCACTGATTCTGGTGAACCCGAATGTTATGAAGAAGCAATGCAAGTTGAAAGTAGGAAGAAGTGGAAGGTAGCCATGGAAGAAGAGATGGACTCCTTAATGCATAACCAAACTTGGGACTTAGTCAGGTTGCCTGCAGGAAAAACTACATTGAAGAATAAATGGGTTTACAGGATGAAGGAAGAAGATGGAGGAAAACAGAGGTACAAAGCTAGACTTGTGGTGAAGGGGTTTGCATAGAAGAAAGGTATTGATTTTGATGGAATATTTTCTCATGTTGTTAAAATGACTTCAATCAGAACTATTTTAAGCTTAGTAGCAGTTGAAGATTTGCATCTTGAGCAGTTAGATGTAAAGACAACCTTTCTCCATGGGGATTTGGAGGAAGAGATATATATGAAGTAGCCACAAGGATATGAAGTGAAAGGGCAGGAGAAACTAGTGTGTAGGTTGAATAAGAGCTTGTATGGCTTAAAACAGGCTCCAAGGCAATGGTATCTAAAATTTGACAAGTTTATGTCTGAACAAGGTTATACTAGATGTCACTCTGATCATTGTGTTTATCTAAAAAGGCAAAATGATGGCAGCTATATTATATTGTTATTGTATGTAGATGACATGCTTGTTGCAGGGTCTAACATGCAGGAAATAAATGTACTCAAAAGAAAATTGGAAAATTCATTTGCAATGAAGGATTTGGGAACTCCAAAACAAATCCTTGGTATGAGAATAACTAGAGACAGGAAAAATCGCAAATTAACATTGTCTCAGAATGAGTACATACAAAAGGTGTTGAAAAGATTTAATATGCACAATGCAAAACTAGTTAGTACACCTTTTGCTAGCCATTTCAAACTTAGTAAGGAAATGTGCCCAAAGACCAAAGAAGACGTGGATTATATGTCTAAAGTTCCATATGTATTAGCAGTTGGAAGCTTAATGTATGAAATGGTTTGCACAAGGCCTGATATTGCACATGCAGTGGGAGTTGTAAGTAGGTACATGAACAATCCAGGAAAGGAACATTGGATGGCAGTGAAATGGATTCTCAGATATTTGAAAGGTACCACAAATCAAGAGTTATGCTTGGGTGGTTCAAACATTTCTCTACAGGGATATGTTGATGCAAATATGGCAGGTGACAGAGATAACGGGAGGAGCACTATAGGATATGTATTTACTATTGGTGGAACAACTGTTAGTTGAGTTTCAAAAATCCAAAGTGTTGTCACACTTTCAACAACAGAAGCAGAGTATGTTGCTGCTACAGAGGCTAGTAAAGAAATGATTTGGTTACAAAGGTTTATGGGTGAATTGGGTAAGGAGCATGATATGGGCACGTTATATAGTGATAGAAAAAGTGCCATTCATCTTGCAAAGAACTCATCATTTCATTCTAGGACTAAACACATACAGATCAAGTACCATTTCATACGATCAAGGTTGGAAGATGGAGAGTTGAAGCTAGAAAAGATACACACTAGCCAAAATCTTGCAGATATGCTAACAAAAGTCGTAACCAGGGAAAAACTGAGAATATGCTCAGTTTCAATTGGTCTTCAAGGATGACATTGAAGATGAGAAACAACTAGGTCCAAAGAGGAGTCATTGTCCAGCAAATGAAGCAGCAGTGGAGTTACTACAATCATTTTCCAAGTGGGAGATTGTTGAGTCTGGAGCAAGATTTTTTAGAGGTCTTTGTTTCAGCCAGATGTATACCCCAGGAAATTTGTACACCCCTCCATATGGGGGGGTGCGGGGTGGACTTTTCCCCCCTGCAGGGGTTCGGGGTGGCTGATCCCCCCCTGGCTGGGGGGGTCTGGGGGCCAGCGGTCCCCTAGCAGGGGTTTCGGGGGTCGTGCCCCTGAAGCTAAAAACATATGTAAAATTTCCTTGTAAAAGTATAGTAATTTCTATTCAATCTGGGCCGTTCATTAGGCGGATGATCTGACGGTAGAACTTATGTTTAGTTTATGGTTTTTTGCCCTAGAATGCAACCCCTCTCTTTGTTGAGGGAATTGTATTTGAGGTTGTGTAATAGATGTGTATTCTCCAATCGAGAAGCAGAGAGGTGAGACCGTGAGAGAAAACAGAGGATATTACAGTGGATATGCTGTAGGTTATGTCTCTTCATTTTGCTAGACAATAGAAAGGAAGGATTGGCTGTTTGGGGTGGATGTAGCCCAAACTGGTTGAACCACGTATATCTGTGTCTCTCTTGTTTTATGTGTTTTCTGAGTTTATATTTCTACAATATTTTATGTGTTCCATTGCTTTGTAATATATAATTTTCTAAGAGATGTCAATCATGGCTCACAATTGTATGTAAGACACATATGGCAATGAGACTATCACATACATCGCTATCATAATAATCCTCTCATCAATTCATGTTGAGTACAATCTCAAAGTGCAAATATATATAGCATATGATCAATAATATGTCTTCTTTGTAGCAATAGGATAATGACAATACATATCACATAAGGAACATGCGTCAGCCTCATCAAAATCACCAACCATAAATCAAGATCTCATTAGCAATAATTGACAATACATAACAATACTCAATGGCCCTCACATCAACATATATCAACAACATCATAAATCAATAACATAGCACACTAATACACACAATACATAAGCCCTTTGTAGCTACACATGGCAACAACAATAATCATCATATGGAGCATGAACCTCTACAAGATAAATTGAACTTGAGAAGGAGATGGATGAGGGCATAACTCAATCATGTGGAACAATTTCTACAAGAAAGTCAACATGACTAGAGTTATGAGAAGGAAGAATGGTGTTGAACAAGAAGGTTTACAAAAACAAAATGATGAGAGTCGTAAGAAGAATTCTGTAATAGTAGTTGTGTGTTCAAGTGAAGATTGAACAAGTAGGTAATGTTCTTTTATTTTCAGCTAATTATGGATTATTTGTTAATTACAAGTAGTAGTGGTGAATGTGTGTAGTTGAGGATGATGGCAGGGAACCTTGTAGTAGAAAGTGAGGAAGAACAACAAAGTTCTTAGATAACGAAGGTGGGTAAATTGCATGTAGAATCTAGAAGAGAAAAAAGTGCTTAGATGAAGATTCTAGAGGAAGGAGTCAGTAGAAATATCTAGAGAAGACTAGGATTGGAAGAGCTTATTTTGGTATTTACAAATAGGTTGATAGAGTTAACTTGTTGCAGTCGCTTGTGTGCAGTTCATAGTGAGTAAGGGGAAGGTCATAGAAGAAGGAAATTTGTGACTACTAAGAGTCATAGTAAAGGTTAAGAAAGAAGCCATAGTAGATAAAGTCACGACAAAGTTGATATAGAAGAATATGAAATCAAACTACAACTAGAGATGATGAGAGGGTTTCTACAAAAAGAGGAGGAAGACCAGGGTTACAAATAGACCCTCTGGAAGAGAATGAAATTGAATTTGTCATAGGTGAAGCTGAGACAAAGATTAAATTCTCAATGGAGGAAAATCTCAAAGGAGCTGAGTTGCAGTGATGGAAGAACAACCTAAGGGTGATGAACACATGTAATGAAGTAGATGAAGATTTGACGAGAAGCCTAAAGATAACAAATTTCAGCCAAGGGTTGAATTAGAAGATGAAATTGACAAAAGGAAAGATGGAAAGTATAGTTGGTTGGATGAAGATACAACCTATGATGTGTTGGAAAGTTTGAATGATTCAACATTAAGTAAACTTCAAAGTTCACAACAGAAGCAGTATAAGAAGTTATAAGTTTATTAAATATCTGGTGACAGATTCGTTTCACTGTGCAGGTTAGAGTAGAGGGAGGTGAGGATATTTGTAGAAGCCTAGAGTTGAGTGCTCTAAGGATTCCAGAGAAGAGAACTAGGAAGGTGCCAAATCCCAAACTCAGGAGTAGGTTTCGTGAGGTATCGTGTAGCAAGATGGAGACTTGTAACTACAGAGGCAAGTTGCAGCTTAGTTGTTGAAATTGTTCGAGAAGATCAGATGCATATGACCAAGAGGTCATATACTTTCGTACCTTGGGAGTCTGATGTAGGTGCATAGATAGAGCACAATATCCAATGAAGATTGGACTTGAGCTTTCCAATATGATAGGATGGCCACATGATGGTGTTGGGAGAAATTTTAAATGTTTTATAAATATTTTCATTTGGGAATGAGTTTTGTTATTTAGAGGAATTATTTCCTAATGTAAATGTAGTTCTATTTTTCCTTACCTTGTGAGAAGGGGAAATAATTCATCATGTGACTCTTGGTTTCCCATGTTATCTTTCTTTATAAGGATATGAGTGTTTGAGAAGAAGAGTAGTGTGCACCAGAAGCAAAAGAGATAGAGGAGAAAAGAGGAGAAGCTCCAACGCTAGGAGAAGAGACAAAGGTTGAGAGGCTTGGGTTGCACATGCCCACATTGTATATTTGGCCAATTTAATTTATGTTGAATGTGATTAATGAGAAACTTGTTTAAACACCTTTTTACTTATTTATTTCTTTGTATGTACAATGCTAATTCGATTTGTTGAGGGTTGCACTTGTTCAGTCAATCTGAATGTATTGAGATGTGGTGGTTGTACGTCTTAAGAATAAGACTGATTCTTTGTTCAAATGTAATTTGGGGTTGAAATTATATATATTTACTTATGCATATGGGTTAGAGATTGAATATTATATATATATGTGTGCTGACCATTTTTGAGATGTTGTATTTTTGTCAGAAATTAGATCATGTGTTGTAGTTATTTGTGTGTGTGTCATTTTCTGAAATCTGGGGAGTCTCTGAATGCATTGAATGACTGTGCATGGAATGACATTATCAATGGTGCATGTGCTCCTGTAAGTAGGAATATATATCATATATTCAATGTGTGGATGAATTTCCTGTGAACAATGGTTGAACTTTGCGTTGAAGACTATCAACTTTGTCGAAGACCATGAACTGTGTTGCATATGGATGGTTTATGCAATGTATGTATGGTGGTGTGCTATATATACGTATTTTGGTTGATATCCCTTGGTGTGTTAGCCATTATATTGGTTAAAGATACCTGTTGTTAAATGTGAAGAGTCTTCATGTGCATTGAAACGTAGTACCATTTTTATGATGTTGTCACAACCTTTTAATTGGGGATTCTGACCATTAGTAGAGCGAGAGTGTAATTCAAAGGAAGAAAGGCGTGTGAAGTAGTTGATAGTGTTTTAGAGCGATTCAAGGCTATCGAGAATCGACCTTGCAGAGGGCGAGTCATTTCAACTTCCTGGAATACAAAAATACAAGTTTTTAGGGGCACTAAGAAAATATTTCACAGCACCTATAGAGCATTTTCCAAGATTGCGAGTTTTGGTTTTTGAAGCCTGTTTGCCTTGCTCGTTGTATCATTTGATAAGTGAACCCCATGTGAGTTGGTGAGGTAAGAAAAAGGATTAGAAGGGGAGAGAAGAATCTCTCATGGAACATATCAAAACACAAATTGACATTCTTATTGGATTGCATATTTTAAATCAATTTCTAAATTTCAGAATTGGGAAAAAGAAGAGAGTTGTGCTTGTGGGAGTTTTAGTCCTCATAAAATAGTGTAGCCCTTGAAACCCTGCCTAGATATAATTTTTTTCTATTTAAAATTACATTAAATTCTAAGTATAATTTAACCATTTTAAGTGAATATTTCCCATTTTATTTTCTTCAACAATGATTTTTTGATTAATTTTGCTTTAAATCCAATAAAAAATTGTGGGTATTACAAACTTGAGTTGTGTAGTTTACACTATCTAATTGCATATAGATTTATTAAGATGTCAAATTTATCTATACATTAAAAACATATTTTAAATAATAATAAATTTATAATCTTATTAAAAATTATATCATTAAACTAAATTAAAAAAAAAAATTACACTAAACTATATATAAAAAATTATTTATATCTCTATCATAATTCAGTTGTGAATGAATAATGAGAACAATTATTATTAGTTACTATTAGTTCATGTTGATTACTTATTACGGTTATTTAAAAAAACCATGCCACTTAACTTTACTGATTGGTAATCAATATTCAATGACAGGTAATCTTTTAGTTGCACTGATCCATTAACTTGTTTCCGGAGGTAACTGAAATTAAGATTCATAGTGGTAGCACAGGCCACTGAGTTGGCGTCGTTGATCAGGCGAGGCAATATAGGAAAGTAAACCGCGTGGATTTGAGATAATATGTGCAAATAAATAAATTTTAGTTGTGAAACCTGACCAGCTCTTTTTTTTGCCATTACAATCACTTTAAGTTTAAAAAACATGCGCCCATCGTACCAAAATTCCACACACGTTAAAGCGCTGACTACCTTGATCCAGAAATGAGCTTTTGTTAATAAATGTATGTGCTAATACCTAACCTCAATCATTCGCGGTCAAATGATTGATTATGAGATTTTGTTACTCCATTTATGTGTTAATGCCTAACCTGAATTATTCGCGGTCAAATGATTGATTATGAGATTTTGTTACTCCATTTATGTGTTAATGCCTAACCTGAATTATTCGCGGTCAAATGATTGATTATGAGGTTATTCTGTTTTTAAAAGGTCAAAATAAATATATTAAAAAAATAACTATTATAATCCTACATTTTATAGGATTGATTTTCAATTCCAATCTAGGGCCTAACGCAAATTTATTATTTTATAAATTAATTTTATTTTAAAATAAATTTTAATATTTAATAAATAATTTTTATTTTGGTATTTTATAAAAAAATATTTAAATATAATAATAACTCATAAAATCATATTGTTAACTTTTAAAATGTAATTTGTTATTAAAATTTTGTAGTAGCTTAATTCTAACAACCCCAGACCAAATAATTCAAAAATAAAGAGCAAATGCATTTTTGATACATCATTAGAAAACTATACCACCTTAATTCTAACAACCCACACCAAATAATTCAAAAATAAAGAGCATATGCATCTTTGATAGCCCAAAATGGTGGTAAGTCAAAAAAGGAAAGGTACATTGAAATTCTAAGATCCTATTTTACATACCATAAATAATTCAAAAATAACGAGCATATGCATCTTTGATAGCCCAAAATGGTGGTACGTCAAAAAGGGGAAGGTACCTTGAAATTCTAAGATCCTATTTTACATACCATAGTTGTGCATGGGTTGTGACTATCATATGAGCCAAATGCACCTACATTATTTGAATATTTTAAAAATAAGTTCATGCTACTACAAGTGTGGGTGGTGCATAATAAGTTACTAATCCCAATTCTCCGAAGAATGTTATCATCCACAGAAGTGGAAAGGGAACCATCACAAGAAAATAAAAAATTTGAATGTTAAATCTTTAACTTTCAGTGGAGATAAGGAATTATGTGATATTTCCATTACCGATTTTGTTTCTTCACAAGCCCTTAAAGACTTTGCGCCCTCCGTTACATGAATATTCTTTCCCTAAATATTTAGGGGTCAAGGGATGCCTCCAAGAAATTATCCTTGTGCCATCTTATTTATTATGTGAGGTCGAAGATTGTATTTATACAAGAATCGATGGCTTCTACGAAATGTGCTAAACATTGCTTTCTGTCCATATGCCCTCGATAGTGCTTATTTGCTATTAATTCTTTAATATGGTTTATCCGACAGGTTGGTTGCTTTATGAGATCATGTTTGGGTAAATTTAAAGGCTTAGAATTTTTTTTTTAGACATTTTATTATTTGGATTTGTGGGAAGATACCCTTGTTGTATCCATTTTCTCAATATATATGTTCCGTATCGAAATAAACGAGATTTCTGGAAAATGATGGATGAATGTGGAATTTTGTAAGTTGGTTTATTGATCTTGGTAGGTGATTATAATATTTCTATATTTAAAGAGGAATGTTGGGGCTCAAAATGTCATCTAGATCCAATGGGGACTTATTTTCAGGATCTTTTCAATAAAAATCACTTGGTATATGTCAAACATATGTCTCTTTCTCCTATTTGGAGCAATGGTCGTGTGGAGTCAGAGTACATTGGTAAACAACTGCATAGATTCATGTTGCATGAAAATACTTTCAAAATTTGTTGTTATGTTCATTCATGGGTTTCCCCAACAAGATTGTCTGACCACACATGTATCATTCTACATTGAATGGGGGGAAGCCATCGAAAGGTGTTTCGTTCAATTTTAATCGGACATGGTTGGAAGATCTAGAATTATGCAATCTTGTTCGTGATACTTGGAAGTTGTATGCAAACAATAAGTGTAGTTCAACAACGGCTTTGACTATGGAAAAATTATTGGCTCTTAAAAGGGTGGTTTCAAATTGGGGAGAGTAAAAAAATTCAAAATGAAAATAGGTCTATTGGATATTGACAAGGAGTTGACCTGTATCCAAAATCAAATGGATCATGTTTGTCCAAATCGGGACCATTTATCCTTATTCAAAACATTGGAAATGGAAAAAAGAGAAATTCTGAAGATTCAGGAAGAGTCATGACACCTAAAAAGGCATGCAACTTGGATATCTAGTGGAGGCAAGAACACAATATTTTTTTCAGTAGTTTGCCACACATCAGTGTAACATTAATACAATATGGAAAATTAAATCAGACATGAGGGATATGGTTTTTGATACAGAGGATATTAAGAAGGAAGCAGTGAAATAATTTGAGGGAATTTTTAGGGAAAGACCTATTGTGGACATAGATAATAAGATATATTTCATTGATTCATATCCCACCATGTTCACAGAAGCAAATAATGAAGATTTTGACAAGCCTATTACTTTGGAGGAAATATCAAAATTTCTTAGAACTTTTGTCAAGAGACAAATGTGTTGGCCCAGATGGCTAGACTCTTGAAATATTCTTGCATTTTCTGTACATTATAGGGATAGATTTACAGTTGATGGTCAAAGAATCAAGACTTTATCGCAAGGTAGTTGGGAAATTAACTTGAATTTTATTGCATTCATTATGAATTCCTCACTTCCTAAATCATTCAAAGAGTTATGCCCCATTTCATTGTGCAACATCACTTATAAGTTGATTTCAAAGATTATAGCTAATAGGATCAAAGAGAATCTTTCGATATACATATTAGATGAATAGTTCAGGTTTCTCAGTAATAACAAATCCATGATGTAGTCATCATTTCCCAAGAGTACATACATTCTATAAAGTCCCACAAGAAAGAAGCTGTGATTCTTAAATTGGATTTACATAAAGTATACGACCCTAATGATTGGACATATCTTCGTTTGGTACTTTTTGAGATTAGACTAAAAAAGGACACTGTTGATTGAATCATGTAGTTTGTGTCCTTACTGTGTTGGAAACTAGATCACTACTTGCGGGGGTGAATTAGTAGTGATATATATATAATTTATTTTTTAATTTTTATAAATTATATTTTATTTTATATTTTATTTTATTTATTATTATTATTATTTATTTATTAATTTTTTTCTTTTGAATTCTCAATTAGCCACATGCATAAACAATATTAACTTATCAAAACATGAAAGCAACATAAACTCAAAGCATAGTAATGATGGTAAGCCTCAACACAAACATGCACACATTAAGACACAAGTATTTTTGGTGGAAATCCTTTTGGGAGAAAGTTGTCCTGCTACTGTTGCGCTGCTCAATTCTTTTATTAATTTGCTGAACAAATTTTACATGATTGGCTTACACCCATAATCTGGAAGACTTGGCTTGAATTATAATATGATAGAACCTATCAGTTAGGGAATATGTTTATCTCACAAATTTACGGATGTCTATTCACTGGAATCCACCACGACTAACGATCCTTGCCCCACAACCATTGGAATATCCAACTCCTATTGGATGGAGAAATTTTCTCCTTATATTGAATCCGCTATATCACTGTCTACTATGAAGCCTCCACGCCTTCACTTCCTCCATGCAAACCATGTTTCAGAATATTTCACATTGAGCTCTTAGTCTACTAAGCATGAGCAACCCAACAACACTATTGTTTTGCAACTAAAATTTGAATCAAAACTATTACCTGAAGGGGGGGGGGGGATTCTTCTCTTATTCCCACACCAATATCTGCTCTTCAACACACCATAAGTTGCCAATTCTTCTCCTCTCTAAAAAATGTCACCTCAATACAAAATCTCTAAATTTTCTCCTCAAATCTATCTATGAATTTTGCATACAATACTCTAATAAAACTCAACAAAACTATGTGAGAAACTATTGTAACCTATATTCACTCTTAATTCCCTCTCAATACCTTGGTTGATGCAATCATCTAAAATTGTCCTCTAAAAACTTATCTCCATCCTTAAATTCTCCCCCTTTAACATCAATCGCAAAGGGATAAGAATATTTTCATCCTCTTCATGCAATGAGCTCCATTGACAAAACCAAAAACTCCACAGAATATCATATGCAGGTGATGAAAAATAAGTTATAGGGTTGAGGGATGAGAACAATAAGAACAGTCCTCCACATAATTGAAGTAAACAAGAAATAAAATCCAACTCTACACAAGATAGGTCTCATCAACAACACACTAGTGCAACAAGATATATCTCCTATTAGTAGTGGCAATGAACTCTCTCACTCCCATGGCACCATGACAATAAGCAACAACAACAATAACTGAGTCATACATGATCTCTCCATGTCATAATAGTAGCAGTTGACCAAGTCACCAACATATAACAACAACAATATATATATATATATATATATAATATATATAATATATAATTTCGCAATCCAATCAACTCTGAAGAAATAATAACATGTATAGGCTCTCTATGTCACATCTCCACACTATACTATCAAGAAGCTGAAAAATTGTACATTAGCAACAACAACCTCTCTCTATCCATCTCTAGCAGTAGCAAAAATCCAACAAACCTATGAAATATCGTCTCCATGGTTGGTTATGTACTGTTTATTTCCATTGCATCCTTGCATCATGCAAGAGACTACTCCATATGGAACAACGACTATGACCAAATGATATGCAACAAAGTACAAGGTTTCATATGCTTATTACTTGGCTATAAGAGTGATGATACACGATTAAAAATGATAACATAGGCCCATATATGGTTGAACCATGACTCACATAACTATCTCTCAATGCATACATAGGTCTAGAATGTCCCAACATGATAAGTATGAACACGGATGGGACTCTTTGCAAATTGATTCCAAACACCAAAACTCTAGAGGCCGGAGTTGGTGATGGGACTTGCTTTTTTATTGCTTGTATCTTCCTACACTACAGGCATATGGGTGATGCCTCCAGAGATTTGAACATGGGTGGGACTCTTTGCAAATCGATTCCAAACACCAAAACCAATACTACTAACAACCCACACATAGATGCACTAACTCTAATGACTCGCTATACGCACATGCCAATTATGGCTAACAAATCTAAGCAAGACACATACAAGAATGAGACTATTTCATACATGGCTACCATAATAATCCTCTCATCAATGCATGTCTAGTAAAATGTCACAGTGCAAGTACGTAGAGAATATGATCAACAATATGTCTTCTTCATAGTAGTAAGATAATGACAATATATATCACATAAGTAACATGTGTTATCCTCCTCAAAATCACAACCGATAAATCAACATCTCATCAACAGTACTTAACAATACATAGTAATACTTAGGGGCCCAAACATCGACATATATCAACAACATCATAGATCAAAAACATAGCACACCAATCCCCATAATACATAATCCCTCTATACCTATCCATGGGAACAACAATAATCATCATATGGAGCATGAACCTTTGTAAGATAAATTGAACTGGTAGTAGCAATATACATCTATGATGTGAAGGTAGCAACAATACATATCACATCAGCAAACATCCTTGTACATGTAAGCATCATCATGAACCCGTACTCCTTCAACACAAGCTTTAACTCTAAGAAACAAATTAGGAAGTCGCAAGATCATCGCAAACAACAAGTCAGTGCAGCAATATGCTCTCAGAGAAAAATGTCCAACATAAGTTGAAAGTGACCAAGCTAATGATATGACATGTGATAAGAAAGAAACCACCATGTGTAGAAACAACAATAACATGAAATATCGTAATCATGATCAACTTCTAAATTTTATACATATAAACTACAAATCCCTAACATGGGAATAATATAAGGAATTATAACCATACACTACCATCATAATAGTATCCATGGCACCATCACATACATGATATCATCAAACCAAAATTCATTTTCCCTCAAACTAATACAAGCCAACTACATATCAATTCAAATAAGTAGCATATTATCCATGCACAACCAAAACACATAGATGAAAGTTAGATAAGCACATAACATGGAATGCATAGACAACTCCTTAAAGGAAACATGATGCCATATATATCACTGAAATATTGGAAGCAAATGAGGTGTACCCCCTGAACATGTGCCATCACCAAATAAACTTCATTTTCTCAAAATCTGATCACAAAAATGTCAACATACACAATATTAGCAACACAAATTCAACATCATATGAATACCATAAAAAGTGATATGCATCAATAAACCTAACTACAATCATCAACATAACTTCTCAAGAATCCTATATATTCACATATACTTCTCTTGTTATGGAAACACAATCAATGATTCAACATGAAAAATAGAATATGCCATATGCTTCCCATGAGGCCATGCAAGCCTCAATTTCTCCTCGCAGACTCTTGTTTCTCTTTCTTCCTCCAAACTTTGAGTATTTGATCTCTTGCATGCAAATGTCTAACTATCCTCTTGTTTAGACTACTTTTCATATTCTTCAATCTTTTATTAGCTAGCCTTAAGTGTTTTGGAGTCTTGCAATCTTTGCTCATATAACCCAGATTGTCACATACGTAGTGTCTGATATGACCAATGAATGGAGGAAAAAAATTGAATCTCTTGATCCTTCTACTCCTATTTGCATGCAACCTACATTCAATAGCCTTGTGGCTAAAATCATTGCATGAGTAGCAATAACCTTAAAAATGAGCATTATACTTGATTTTGGCTGGATTACATGAAGGAGGTTGTATTCCTTGATTATTTGTTTGATAGGGCCTTCTAGACCACTGCTTCTCATGTGGGATGGTTCTACAATTCACTGCAATATGTCCTAGCTTCTGAAAATTGAAGCATATCACACCTCCAAAAGGTGAAAATTATCTTCTTGGTGTTTTTTTGACATACCCTTTGGATTATCTCCCTTGTGCTCCTTCTTTGACTACTGGTTGTGTTGATGGCTCTCCTTCTTACTGCTTTTGCTACTGCTATAATCTATTATACTTGTGGATGAAACTAAGCTATTCTCTCCCTTATACATGTTGTTATCTGATTTGCAAGATGAGGAACTCTGACTACTCTTTAACTGAGTGGTTTTATTATCCAAATCATTTCTTAACAAAACCACTTATGCTTCCAATATTATGTATTGCTCCTCCTTTTATATATAATATTTTTCTCCTTTCTTCCTCAATTTTCTTTTCCTCCTCATGAGTTTTAATCCAATGATCTCTTCTCATAGTTCATTCTCCCTATCATCAGAATTCTGTAAAATTATTTTTTGATCCTTATATTCACATGTTAGCCTATCCACTTCAACAACTATTTCTTTGATTACAACCATTTTTTATTCATATTCATCCTTAACAAGAGAAATTATATTCTCCTCTTCACTATGTAACTCAATAGAACCATTAGAATCATAATTCAAAAATTCTTTCAAAATAGTACATTGTGACACAATTATTTTGGCCGAGATTTCAGAAATTGTTGCTTCATTTTCAATGGAGTGATTATATTCCTTCTTAAGTTTCATTGTCTTTTGTGACATCCTCTTCCTGCTTTTGGTCATGATCCATAATTTACTCTTCAAGCGGGCAAGCTTCACTGAAGAGAACTGTCCCTCCGATTGTTGGAAATTAGATCACTACTGGGAGGAGGGTGGGGGGGGGGTAAATCAATAGTGATAGCAACTTTATTACTTTTAAAATATTTTTTCCAAATTCTCAATTAGCCACATGTATAAATAATGTTAACTTATCAAAACATGAAAGAAGCATAAAATCAAAGCATAATAATGATGGAAAACATCAACACAAACATGAAGACATGAAGACACAAGTATTTTTTGTGGAAACCCTTTCAGGAGAAAACCACTCTACTGCTTAGCTGGTGCTCAATTCTTCTTTTAATCTTATATATATATATATATATATATATATATATATAATATATTATATATATATATATATATATATAATATAATATAGATTATATATTATATATATATATATACAATTTTTTTTTTTTACATGGATTATATTACACCCATAAGCCAAAATACTTGGCTTGCATTACAGTATGTTGTAGCCTATCAATTAGGAAATTTGTTTGTAAAATATGTCTCATGAATCTGTGGATGTATATCTGCTAGAATCCACCACGACCAACGATCCTCACCCAATAACCATTGGAATGTCCAACTCCTATTGGATGGAGAAATATATTTCTTATACTAAATACACCAAATGATTTTCTACTATGAAGCCTCCATGCCTTCACTTCCTCCATGTAAACAATGTTTTAGAATATTTCATGATGGGCTATGAATCTACTCAACATGAGAAACCCAACAACACCATCATTCTGCAACCAAAATATGAATCAAAACTATGACCCAGTGGAGGGTAATTATTCCCTTATTCTCACACTAATCTTTACTCTCTAGCACACCATAAGTTGTCAATTCTTCTCTTCTCTAAACATTGCCACTTGCAACAGAAAAGCTCTGAATTTTCTCCTCAAATCTACATTGATTTCTGCATACAATAATCTAATAAAACTCTTGAAAACTATGTGAGCAACTGCTACAACCGTTATCCACTCCCAATTCCCTCTCGATGGCATGCTCTCACAATCTCAACTAGACCAAGCAAATGAGCTCAAATCCTTCCTTTATTTATCATTTTCTGATATGGTTAACTCAACAAATGTTACAAGTTATGGGGCACTCAAAAAAAAAATTCACACTCCTAAGTTTTTCTAGATATATCTCCTTGACACTATCAACCAACTCTCTCCATGAAATGATGGATATGATCAAGTTTAACCAACTTATAGAATCTCCTTGACCTTTTTCTGACCTTTACATGAAAAGTGCCAAATAAGACAAGACGAAAAACACATAAACACCTAATGTGCGTGAGGAATGAAGAGGAAATTTTGCTCTAAGCCACAAGTGCATCCACAAAAATAGAACATTTTAGGCTTAGTGGCACTCACAAGCCTACCAAATTTTGGTTGGAGCCTTCCAACCACACACATGAGCCTATCTCCTAGCAGTTGGAGAAGAGCAAAAGGAAAACACACTCTACTTACCTTAGAACTATGCCAAACTTATTCCATAGCTTGATCATCATCAGAAAGACCTTAGGAATCTCTTGTCACCTCTACAACACTTTGTGATTCCACCGCAACATCACCAACATCATCAACGGTCAAACTAGGTTGACTTGGATGCCAACCAACAACTAGTCTAACACCTTGGTCATCAAACTACTCCATAACTTCTCTACCATTAATATACATATCCAGAACATGTCATATTTCCTCCAGCAATTGTATAACCTTCTCCAAACCCTATACATCAATCTCATCAACATGAAAACTTAATCAAGGACAAGGAGACATGATTTTCCAAACTCCTTAATTCTAAATCTTGTAGCAGAAACTAACACCTGTATGCAACAACATGATCAATCAACATGATCAAGAAGGTAATTACATCTCCAAAAAAACTCTACTAAACATGCAACACCTCTGCACAACTGACCATAATGGCAAAACCTCCAAACTAGTGCAACGCACTAACATCCAACTCTATGCAACAACATGATCATGAGGACCATCACATCCTCTACTCAATCACTATATGCACCTCCAAAACTTGCAATCCTCTACCATCTACATGAAAACAAACATGCTCTGGACCATCTACACATCACCCATACACAATAAAGCTACAGGCAAACATACATGTGCAAACCAACTATCCTGTAACCCATGCTACCATGTTGAATGAATTTTAACCAACAACACTACAACACACATCAATGCCAACAATCTACCCCTTTGGAATTGATGACAACCCCAATTGATATAATCATCTAAAAATGTCCTCTAAAAACTGATCTCCATCCTCATACTCTCCCCCTTTGACATTAATGGCAAAGGGATAAACATATTTTCATCCTCTCCATGCAATTATCTCCATAAAAAAAAAAAAATATCAGAAAATCCACTCAATATCATATGCAGGTGATGAAAAAGCAGATATAGGGATGAGGGATGAGAACAATAATGATAGTCCACATAACTGAAGAAAATAAGAAATGAAATCCTCCTGGACACAAGATAGGTTTGATCAACAACACACTAGTGCAACAAGATTTATCTCCTATCAACAACAAAAGTGAACTCTCTCACTCCTATGTTGACATGAGAATAAGCAACACTAATAATAACTGAGTAATATATGATCTCTCCAAAAGAAACAACAACAAAGTCTATGTCATAATAGTAGCAGCATATCAGGTCACCAACACATAAATCAACAACAACATGTATAGCCTTTCTATCTCGCATCTCCACACTGTACTATCAAGCAGCATAAAACTCATACATCAACAACAACAACCTCTCTCTATCCATCTCTAGTAGCAGCAACAATCCATCAAACCTATGAAATATCATCTACATGGATGATTATGTACTAATTACTGCCATTTCCTCCTTGCCACATGCAAGAGGCTACTCTAGATGGACCAATGACTATGATCAAATGATATGCAACAAAGTACATGGCTTCATAGGCCTATTACTTGGCTATAATATTGATGATAAATGACTAAACAATGACAACATAAGCCCATAAATTGCTGAACCATGACTCACATAACTCTCTCTTAATGCATACATAAGTTTAGAATGTCCCACCATGATAAGTATGAAAGCATACATGAGTAATACATGAATTACATGGTTGTACCAATATTACGATCAACCCATACGTAGTTTCACTAACTCTCATGACTCACTATACACACATGCCAATCATAACTCACAACTCTATTTAAGACACATAAAAGAATGAGACTATCTCATACATTTCTATCATAATAATCCTCTCATCAATGCATGCCGAGTACAATCTCACAGTGTAAGTATATAGAGCATATGATCAAAAATATGTCTTCTTCATAGCAACAAGATAATGACAATAAATATCACATAAGGAATATGTGTCAGTCTTGTCAAAATCACCAACCATAAAGCAACATCTCATTAGAAATAATTAACAATACTTGGTGGCCCTAACATCGACATATATCAACAACATCATAAATCAATAAAATAACACACCAATCCACACAATGTATCAGCCCTTTGTAGCTACACATGACAGGAATAGTAATCATCATATGGAGCATGAACCTATACAAGATAAATTGAACTTGAGAAGGAGATGGATGAGGGCACAACTCAATCATGTGGAACAATTTCTACAAGAAAGTCAATATGACTAGAGTTATGAGAAGGAAGAATGGTGTTGAACAAGAAGGTTTACAAAAGCAAAAGGATGAGAGTAGTAAAAATAATTATGCAGTAGTAGTTCTGTGTTCAACTGAAGATTGAATAAGGAGGTAATGTTCTTTTATTTTGAGTTAATTGTGGATTAATCGTTGATTACACGAAGTAGTGATCAATGTGTGTAGTTGAGGATGATGGAAACAAACCTTGTAGTAGAAAGTGAAGAAGAAAAAAAAAATTCTTAGATGAAGAAGGTGGGTAAATTGCTTGTAGAATCTAGAAGAGAAAAGAGTGCTCAGATGAAGATTCTAGAGGAAGGAGTCTGTAGAAATATCGGGAGAAGACTAGGATTGGAAGAGATTAGTCTGGTATTTACAAACAGGTTGATGGAGTCATCTTGTTATAGTGGCTTGTGTTTTGTTCATTGTGAGTTGGGAGAAGCTCATAGAAGAAGGAAATTTGTGACTATTGAGAGTCATAGTAAAGGTTTTGAGAGAAGCCATAGTGGATCAAGTAAGGACAAACTTGATAGAGAAGAATATGAAATCAAACTACAACTAGAGATGATGAGAGGGCTTCTAAAGAAAGAGGAGGAAGACCAGGGTTAGAGATGGACCCTTTGAAAGAGAGTGAAATGGAATTTGATGCAGGTGAAGTTGAGACAGATATTAAATTCTCAGTGGAGGAAAATCTCAAAGAGTTTAGTTTCATCCATGGAAGAACAACCTAAATGTGATGAACACATGTGATGAAGTAGATGAAGATTTGATGAGTAGCCTGAAGACAACAAATTACAAAGGACTGAATTAGAAGATGAAATTGAAAAAAGGAAGGTTGAAATGTATAGTTGGTTGGACACATAGACAACTTATGATGTGTTGGCAAGTTTGAATAGTTCGAAAACAAGTAAAGTTCAAATTTTATAACAGAAGTAGTAGAAGAAGGTACAAGTTGATTAAAAATTTGGTGAGAGATTTGTTTCACTGTGGAGGTGAGAGTAGAGGGAGGTCAAGAGATTTAAAATAACCTAAATCCATGGGGTATTCACTAAATGAACCTCTGACTATCATGTGCGTTCGTAGAATATTAAGCAATACCCTTAATTTTACCACATATTGGAAAATACCTCTAAAAATCACATTATTTTACTCCCTACCAATAAGAACATAGTACACCTTCCCAATTAAAAAAATCTCTACTTTCACTAGATATTGTAGGCATCCATTTTTCATTAACATTTTTAATACCCCTTTATATTTTTTCGTTAACTATGAGCTCCATTTTTTATACCTGTCAATATAAAAAACCTTTACCTCCTATATCCCCCAATATATTATGTCATTTTTTCCTCAATATATATCCCCCAATATGAACCTATGTGGTATGGTATTTCTCCCCTACTGAAGCCCCTGTGCCTAAACAATGTAAACTTTGAAATAGGAACTGTAAACTCAAAATGGGAACTTTAACAAAAAAACCCATAAAACATGAAAAACATTCTAAAAATGAAAAGTGTGTATTCTGAAATGATGTTTTATTTTTTTTTAGGGTCAATTTTCAACATTTTTAGAAAATGGTAGTAAAACCATTTTTTTGTGCAAAATAAATGAAAAAAACACACTAATGTTGTTGGTAGAATAACATTTTTCTTTCCCAGGTATACTTTCAACATTTTTTAGTAATGATGTTAAAGATAAAATAATGGGATCTGAAACACATTGAAATTTCAACAATTTTCATCCACATTGCTAAACATATAATAACATGACACTAAATATCACTAAAATTCTAATTCTTTTCAACCATAGAATTAAAAAACTCTAAGTTTCCAACACATTTAAACCATGACATTATGAACAAATTACATGATTAATTTAATCAAATTATCAATACTTGTAGATTGAATGAAACATAAAATACATCTCTAAGTTATTGTTGCATTGTGGATATTCTAAACAAATAAATTCATCATAATTAAAACATATAATCCAACAAACATAAAAATGACTCATAAATTCATGTAACATCATATGAAAATTATAATTTTTATTTCAAATTACCATGCAAACATCAGTTTTTTTTTTTGTGGTTCATAGACACCCTGGTCATTGGGTGGCCGCTACGTCCACGGAAAAATCTGGGATGATCGACCTTGAAGGGAATCAAACCCATGGCCAATAACTAGGCCTAACCCCAAGAGCTTCGGGAAGAATGGACCCTTTGACCTCCCGATTAGCAAGGCACTGATTTGACCAGTTGAGCCATGGGCATGACCACCCACTGTTGTGCCATGGGAGGGCAAGTAGAAAGTCAGGCGCACCTATCCACAGGGACATAACCAAGAATAGGCACTGGAACAGGGACTACATGTGCCTGTGGGTGGGCGCGCTCGATTGTAGGCATGCTTTCCCAGGGGAAAGAAACCCCCTGCTAGGAATCGACCCCCTAGCCTGTCGAGGATCTATTCCCAGAATCATTCCCCTAGCATGCCACTAGGCGGCTTTGCATAGTGTAGGCACGCCAATGGCTAGGCACGCTCACCCAAAGGCATATGTATAGGCATTGGATGTCCCTGTGGGTGAGCATGCGTGGCCGTGGACGTGCTCGCCTCGGTCAAAATGACCCCCTGACATGCCAAGGGGCCGATTCAAAGAACCAGCCCCCGATAGGCCAGGGGATCAATTTCAGGAATCAGTCCCCTCGCCTATCGAGGGCCGATTTCGGGAAACCACTTCCTGGCTTGTCGGGGGTCGATTGCCAGAATCGATCGTTGCCTCTCGAAATCGGCCCTCGACAAGCCAGAGGGTCGATTCCAAGCTTGGCCTATCAGGAGCTAATTTTGGGAATCAACCCCCTTTTCTATAAGGGGTCGATCCTAGGAATCGGCCCTCGATAGGCTAAGGGGCCGATTCAGGGAATTAGTCCTAGATCAGCTCTCAAGACACTAGGTGGCTGATTCCTAGAATCGACCCTTGGCACGCTAGGTGGCTGATTCCTAGAATCGGTCCTCAGCATGCTAGGTGGCTGATTCCTATAATCAGCCCCTCGTAAGCCAAGGGGCCAATTCCAGTCTTGGTATCAACCCCTTGGCTTGTCGAGGGCTAATTCCTAAAATCAACCCCCTGGAGTGCTAAGAGGTTGATTTCTGGAATCAACCCCTACCTCCTAGGGGACATTTTTGTTGGAAATAATACTGAGAGGGGGGGTGAATCAGTATTATCTACTTCTTTTTATAAATCTTCCTTATTTGTTCTTTGAATTAGTTTTGCATGTCAGTACCATAAAATAATGAGCATGAACAAAGAAAACAGATAGTCACAACAAAGAACACAAGATGTAAGGTGGAAACCCAATGTGGGTGAAAACCACTTGCTGCAATATGTCTCTATCTTCTTTCAAATTAGAAACTCCTTTTACAATGGTT
>APFE030882020.1:68153-107989 GCA_000404065.3 Pinus taeda | reverse complement strand
GCTACGCTCCTGCGTATGTACGCACTTTTCTCTCATTGTACCTGCGTACCTTCGGGCATAGATGATTTCAAGACTTCCGAAAGAACCCAGACAGTCAGATCTACAGATCTGAACATGTGCCGAAGAGATCTTAGTCCATCAGTAGATTCGCCTTATTTAGATCTACACTAGATCTTGCCCTCATACGATATTCAACCAAAAACATGCTTAAGCCAAATGATCTCCTTTGCTTTATATAGGCAAGCTCTTCCTCAAATCAAGGATCATGGGGCTCAATAATAATAATAAAATAAACAATACCACGGGCCAAAACCATGATAACACAATACCGTCGGCTAAATACCATGAGAAAACCCCATGTGTGGGTGCTTAACTGCCTTGAAGTGTGTGCACTGGGGGTACGCACCCAATGAATGGGTATCCTGCGGGTATGTACGCACTTTATATAAGACATGCCTGCGTGTACGCACCTTTTGAACGGTGTGCCTGTGTACTCCTTATTTTCTTCAATATTTGAGAGATGTTCATCAATGTTTGCTATTGACCTGTTGTACAGTGATCCATCACCTGTATGGGTTGCCATCAAGGACAACACTTTAGCCATAATGCCAACAATTTTGACCCGAGTAGGCACGCACATGGCCAGGTGTGCCCACCCATAGTCATGTGCCTATGCTTATGGGCGGGTGTGCCTAGGTCAAAGTGCCCCCTTGGTAAGCCAGGGGGTTGGCCCCTTACAGGTAAGGGGGTCGATTTTCACAATCAACCCCCTGACATGTTGTGGGTCGATTCCCAAAATCGATCCCTTGGCCTACTGGGGGCTGATTCCGTGAATTGCCACCATGGTCTGCTGGGGGCCGATTCCAAGCCCCCTGGCTACTCGAGGGCCGATTCTTGGAATCCGCCCTTGGTAGGCCAAGTGGTTGATTCCTATAATCAACCCCTTGGTCAGCCCGGGGTCAATTCCTAGGCCATGGGCCGATTCTAGGAATCGACCGCTGATAGACCAAGGGGCCAATCCCGAATCGACCCCTTGGTCTGCTGCGAGATGATTCCGTGAGAATGGTCCCCCGATAGGCCAAGGGGTTGATTATGGGGAATGACCCTCGACAGGCCAGGGGGTCGAATCTCAAAATCGAATCAACCCTTGATCTATTGGGGGCTAAGAATTGACCCCCTAGCTTTCTAGGGGTCTGCTTTTACCTGTGCTTGTGGGTGTCTATGCCTGATCGCGGGCATGCCTGCCCGGTCAAAGCATTCCCCTAGTAGGCCAGGGGGTCGATTATGGGAATCATCCCCCTGACCTGCAGGGGGCCGATTCTGGGAATCAGCGCATTGGTCTATCTTGGTTTGATTCCCAAAATTGGCCCCTCACAGGATCGACCCTTTGGCCTACCGGGGGCCGATGATCAGAATCGCCCCTGACAGTGTAGGGAGATGATTCCAAGTGACCCCTTTTCTTATTGGGGGACAATTTTTGGAATCAACCAACTGGCTTTCCTAGGGTGTATTCCCAAAATCGGCCCCTTGGCCTACCCGAGGTCGATTCCTAGAATGGGTCCTCGGCCTTAGAATCAACCTTTGACAAGCCAGGGGGTTGATTCCTAGAATCGACCCCTGACATGCCACACTGTTGATTTTGGGAATCGGCCCCCGGCAGGCCAGGTGGATGATTCCTAGAATTGAACTCTGGTAGGCGAATGGGAAAATTCTAGGAATCCGCTCCCTGGCCTGCCATGGGTCGATTCTGAGGTTGAGGGCCAATTCTAGGAATCGACCCTGGGTAGGTCAAGTGGTCAATTTTGAGAATCAACCCTCGATAGGCTAGGGGACCACTGTAGGCTAGGAAGCCAATTCCCAAACTAGAATCGGCTCCCTTAGCTACCGATTTTTGGAGTCATCCCCATGCAGGCAAAGGGACTGATTCCCAATTGGCCCCTAGCTTGGGAATCAACCCCCAGCAGGTGAGGGGGTTAGTTGCAGGAATTTACACATGGGAGCTGAGGGGGTCGATTATGATTCACCCCTTGGCCTTCTAGGGGGGTGCTTTGTCCTGCGTAGGCATGATCACAGTCAGGTATGCACACCCACAAGTATGGGAATCAAACCCTTGGCCTATCAGGGGTCGATTCTGCCCCTCGGCCTACCGGGGGGCCGATTCCCATAATCAACCCCCAATAGGCCAAGGCTCCAATTCTGGGAATCGACCCCCTGTTAGTAAGGGGGTTGATTCACAGAATCTACCCCTTGGCCTGTTGGGTGTCGATTCTCAGAATCATCCCCTTAGCAGTACCTAGACATGTGGGCGGGCATGCCCGCAGCACAACGGCATGCAAATAACACTCTTGTTGTGTTGTGGGTGGGCACGCCCACAACCATGTGTTCCTGCGGCACTGCAGGCATGCAAATAACACTCTTGCTATGTTGGGGGAAGGCACGCTTGGTTGACACATGCAATGGGCAGGCTTGCTCGGCCATGGGAAAATCAAACCCCTACTCTGCTTGGGATTGATTCCCAAAATTGGCCCCCTACCCTGCTAAGGGGCTGTTTTTCCTCTGGCGAGCATGCCCATGGCTAGGCGTGCCTGCCCATAGGCACAGGCATTGGTTGTGCTTATGGGAGGGCATGCCCATGGCCCATAGGCGCATGCTTGTGTGCCGGCATCCTTTCCCATAGGCACGACAACGCCTTGGCAGGCCATGGAGTCGATTCTCAGGTAGGCTAGGGGGCTAATTCTTGGAATCAGTCCCAATAGGTCAAAGGGTTGATTCTTGGAATCATCCTTCGGTAGGCAAGATGGATGATTCCCGGAATCATCCCCTGGTAAACCAAGGGGTCGGTTCTAAGAATCAGCTCTTGGCTGTTGCAGACCAATTTTAGGAATCAACTCACTAGCTTGTTGAGGGTCGATTCCCAGAATCGACCTCTTGGACTGTCGGAGGCTGATTCCCAGATTCGACCCCCAGCAGGCCAGGTGGATGATTTCTAGAATTGGACCTCAGTAGCACAAGGGGACAATTATGGGAATCATTCCTTTAGCTAGGGCGTTGATTCTTGGAATCAGACCCTGACAGGCCAGGAGGCCAATTCCGAGAGTCGGCCCCCTGGCCTATCAGGGGCCGATTCCGAGAGTTAGCCCCCTGGTTTGCCTGGGGGTTGATTCCCTAGGCCTATTGGGGGTTTATTTTAGGAATCCGCCCTCGGAAAACTAGGTGGAATCAGTCGTTGGTAGGCTAAGGGGCCAATTCTTTGAATCAAGGATTGTACCCTGGGCCTGCTGGGGTTAGCCCCTACCAAGTCAGGTGATTGATTATGAGAATCAACTACTTGGCCTACTAGGGACGGATTCCCATATTCACCCCTTGGCAACGAATCGTCCCCCAATAAACCAAGGGGTAGATTTTGGGAATTGGCCCTCGGCAGGCTAGGGGGCTAATTCCCTGATTTGGCCCCCTAGCCCACCAGGGGCAGATTTCCAAACTGGAATTAGCCCCTTGGCCTGCCGAGGGTCAATTTCAGGAATCGACCCCTTAGCCTGCCAAGGGGATGATTTCGGTCTCAAAATCGACTCTTTGGCAGGCTAAGGGGTCGATTCCCGAGATCAAGCCCCAACAGGCCAAGGGGCCGGTTCCCGAAATCGGTCCCTGACAGGCCAAGGGGCCGATTCCAGTTTGGAAAGTGGCCCTGGCTGGACGTGCACACCCACAAGTATGGGAATCAGCCCCTGGAAAGCCAGGTAGCCAATTCATGGAATCGATCCTCAGTAGGCCAAGGGGGCGATTCCAAGAACCAGGAATCACACTCTTGGCTTGCTGAGGTTAGCCCCTGGTAAGTCAGGCGATCAATTCCTAGAATTAGTTCCTTGGTCTACTAGGGACTATTTCCTAGATTCAACCCTCGACAAGGAATCAGCCCACAATAAGCCAAGGGGAAGATTCTAGGAATTGGCCCATGATAGGCAAGGTGGTTGATTCCTGGATTTGGTCCTCTAGCCTGCCGAGGGCTGATTTCCAACCTGGAATCGACCCCTTGGCCTACCAGGGGTCAATTTCTAGAATCGAACCCCTAGCTTGCCAAGGGGCTGATTTTGGTCTTGAAATCGACTCCTTGTCTTGTTGGGGGCCGATTTTGGGGACCATAATCGACCTCCAGCAGGCCCTGGTTCGTTTCCTTGGAATCGGCCCTTGGCCTACCGGGAGCCATTTTGACTCAGGCGGGCATGCAGATGGCTAGGCGTACTCTCCCACAAGGCTTGAGGGTGGGTAGGCTAGGCTATGGGTGTGCTCGCCGAAGTGAAGGCGCCCCCCTGGCAGGCTAAGGGGTCAGCCCCCGATAGGCAATGAGGCTAATTTCAGAAATCAGTGTCTTGGACTACCAGGGGCCTATTCCCACAATCATCCCCCTTGGTCACACGAATTGGCCCTCGGTAGACTAAGGGGTCGATTCTAAGAATCGGCCCTCTGCAAGTGAGGGGGCTGATTCTTGAAGGCTGATTCTAGTCTAGGAATCGACACCTTTTCCTAGCAGGGATTGATTCTAGGAATCAACAACCTGCCTGACTCTCAAAATTTACCCCCTAGCTTGTGAAGTGCCAATTCTCAAAATTAACCAACTTGCACTGCATGTGCCTATGGGTAGGCACACCCAGCCATGGATGTGCTCTCCCATGTCACAGAGAGTGTGCATGCAGTGCTATGGCTATGTGTGAGGAGGCACACTCACAACTGGGTGCACTTTCCCACAGGAAATTGTGGGTGGGCTCGCTTGGCCGTGGGTGTGCTTCCCTAGGGAAAAGTGCCCCCCTAGCTTGACGAGGGTCGATCCCCAAAATCGTCCCCTTAGCCTACTAGGGAGCCACTTTTCCCAGGGAAAACATGCCCACAACCGGGCGCGCCTGCCCACAGGAACATCACAGGTTGTGTCTGTGGGACGGTATGCCAACAGCTCTGAGGCACGTGTTTGTGGGTGGTTGTACCCGCCCGAGTCAAATTGATCCCTTGGCAAGCCATGTCAAGGGGTCGATTCTTAGAATCGAACCCTGGCAACCTAGGGGGTTGATTTGTAGAATCAACCCCTAGCCTATCGGGGGTCGATTCCCATAATCGTCCCCTAGGCCTGCCAGGGGCCAATTCCCTAAATTGGCTCGCAACAGGCCAAGGGGTTGATTCTGCGCATCAGCCCCCGACCGGCCAAGTGGCTAATTCCTGGAATTGGTCCTCGATGAACTAGAATTGGCACACTAGCCTACTGGGGGTTGACTCCCAGAATCGACCCTCGGAAATCAAGGGGGATGATTCACAAAATCGGCCCCAGCATGTTAAGGGGTCAATTATGGGAATCGTCCCCAAGTAGGCTAGGTGGTTGATTCCCGGAATCAGCCCCCGGTGGACCAAGGGTTCGATTCTAGGAATCTTCCCTTGGCCTACCGAGGGCGATTTTGGGAATTATCCCCCTAGCATGTTGGGGGTTTATTCCCTGAATCAACCTCTTACCCTATCAACGACCGATTCCCGAAATCATCCCCTACTAGGCCAAGTGGTTGATTCCTAGAATTGGCCCCCGTAGCAAGCCAAGGGGTTAATTGTGGGAATCGGCCCTCGGTAGGCTAGGGGGCATATTCTTAGAATTGGCCCCCAATAGGGAAGGGGGTTGATTTTAGGAATCAACCCTCGACAGGCTGAAGGTCGATTCCAAGAATTGGCCCCCTAGCTTATTAGGGGTTGATTCCATCTGACCTGCCAGGAGGCGATTCCTAGAATCAATGCCTTGGCTTGCTAGGGGATGATTCTCGGAATTGACCCCTAGCAGGCCAACAGATTGATTCAAGGCCGATTCTAGGAATCAACCCCCTGGCCTTTTGGTGGCTGATTCCGGGAATTAGCTCCCTAGACTATCAGGGGCCGATTTCAGGAATCGACCCTGTGGCCTGCCTGGGGCTAAATTCCAGAATCGACCCCTTGGCCTCATAGGGTTCAATTCCTAGATTCAAGTGCCGACATGCCAAGGGGCCATTTCCAAGAATCCACCCTCGATAGGCCAGGGGTTTAATTCTTGGAATCGTTTGCTTGGCCTACTGGGGGTCGATTCCAAGAATTGGCCCCCAATAGGCCAGGAAGCTAATTCTTAGAATCGTCTACTTGACTTACTAGAATTGGCCCTCGACAGGCGAGGGGGTTAATTCTTAGAATCGTCCACTTCGCCTACTGGGGGTCAATTCCAGGAATCAACCCTGTGGCCTGCAAGGGGAAATCACCCCCCTGATTGCGAGGAGGTCGATTCTAGGCCAAGAGACCAGGGGGTTGATTATGGGAATCGTCCCCCTGGACTGTGATGGACCGAATCTTTGAATTAGCCCTTGGCATAATAAGGGGCCACTTTGACCTTGGCGGGAATGCCCATGGCCGAGCGTGCCCACCCACATGCACAGTGCCTATGGGCAGGTGTGCATACGCCTTGGGCAAAGAGGCCTCGTGACATTCTAGGGGGCGATTCTCGAAATTGATCCACGACAGACTAGGGGGCTGCTTTGTGTGTTTGCCCACAGGCATAAGAAGTGCATGTTCTTGTGGGTGACCACACCCATAGTTGGGCACGTCCACCCAGAGACACAGTGTCTGTGCCTGTGGGCGGGCATGCCCGCCTATGACACAACAAGCATAGGTTTGGTTAATGTTAAATAAATCATTTATGTACAAGTTAATTGAACTTTTACTATTTCATGTTACAGACAAAAGTCAAATCTTATTAACCGTGGATATCAACCAATTATAAGTGATTGTGAGTTCATCCATGTTGAAAGTTGGACAAGAGATGATATGTATAAGCCTATGTTTCTTAATTTGGTAGATGGAAAGAGTCATAAACATGTACTGGTTTATGATGTTGTTGTAAAAAAATTAACATATGAAGATAAAGAATAAAAATGAGAGATAGTTATCATTTATCAGAAACCAAAATCATTGATTAACTATTATATAGACTTATGTTGAAATGAAGGAGATTGGGTTCTAGACTTATTCTCAAGCTCAAGTAAGTTTTATTATGTAAAATTGAATTTCAATATCTTCTTTTTTAATTTACATGTGATTATACTAATTCACTTCATTATTTCTTTTGTGCTTGATAATTAAGTATGACACTAGCATGTTGCCTACAAAAAGGAAGAAATTGCATTGCCCTTGAAAGAGACCCAATACAGTGCAAGTTTATTCAACAAATAATTAATGCTCTTCAATTTCTTCTAGATGCAATGCAAGAAGTTGGTTTGAGGAAATGGGATTTTAATGAATCATGTGTGAAACAAAAGGCAAAGGAACCTCAACCACCATTAGATGCAATGATTGGAAAGACATACATTGGGAGATTCGAAAACATCAAGGATCCATCAAAAGAGTAAAATGAGCAAACTTAAGCATAAAATATTGTGGAAGAAGATAATGATGAAACTTTAAAAGATGAAGAGTATAGATTATGTGATATTAGTAATTAAATTTAGGTTATGTTTGGAAATCAAGCTCTTTTTTTGTAACTATTAATTAGTTATACTTATAATGCTTTGACTTTCACATTTTATGAGAAGAATAAGTATTCAGTTAATGTTGTTATATGTTCAATATTTGTATTATGTGATTTTCACTTTAATTTTTATGTGAATCATTATCTTTTGAAAAAAGCAGTGATTATTATTATTTTTTGACATAAAATTCATAAAAAAATTTATTATTTAACCATTTTGTGTTATATTTTTCCTATCAAAATTATTTATTTCATATGTCATTTTTAGAAAAAAGTCTCAAAATGTGTAATTTTTTTATTATATTTATATTCAAAATGTGTATTTTTATGTCGCTTAAAAAATATTGTTTTTTGAGAGAATTATTTGATGAGCATTGAAATATTAATTAACGATATATAAATATATAGAAGACCGAAACTTTAAAATATTGACCTTTTTTTTTAGCTATGCAAAAAAATAAAGATCTCAATACAAAAAAAGAAAAAAAAAAGAAAAACAAAAAATATGAAGAAAACGACTACTTCAAAAATGGTTAAATCTAGAAGATAATTATTCACATTTAACATATTAGAAAATTTAAAGTAAAAAATAATTCTTCTAAAAAAAGGGTTTGACGTTGCATCAAAATGTCATTAATGAGTAGCTTGTTTAAATTCCTAGAGCAAAGAGTGCTCGAAGGATTCCAGAGAAGAGAACTAGAAAGGTGCCAAAAGACCAAACTATGGAGAAGGTTTGGTGAGGTATCGTGTAACAAGGTGGAGACTTGTTATTGCAAAGGCCTCTTAAAACTCACAAGTTTAAGTTGTTCAAGAATACGAGATGCATATGACCAGGAGGTCATATACTTTTGTACCCTGGGAGTTTGATGCAGGTGCATAGATTGAGCACAAAGTTTGATGAAGAATGGACTAGAGCTTGCCAATGTGATTGGACGGTGACATGATGATGCTGGGAGAAATTTTAAATGTTTTGTAAATATTTGTGTTTGGAAATAAGTTTTGTTATTTAGAGGAATTATTTCGTAATGTAAATGTAGTTCTAATTTCCCTTATCTTGTGAGAAGGGGAAACAATTCATCTTATGACTCTTGGTTGCCCATGTTAGCTTTCTTTATAAGGAAATGAGTGTTTGAGAAGAAGAGTAGTATGTGGTAGAGACAGAAGAGATAGAGGAGAAGATGGGAGAAGCTCCGATGCTAGGAGAATAGGTAGAGGGCAAGAGGCTTGGGTTGCACATGCCCACATTGTATATTTGGCCAGTTTAATGTATGTTGAATGTGATTAATGAGTAGCTTGTTTAAATTCCTTTGTACTTTTTTACTTCATTGTGTTCACATTGTTAATTTGATTTGTTGAGGGTTACACTTGTTGAGTTAGTCTGAATTTGCTGATATGTGGTGGTTTTACGCCTTAAGAACAAGATTAATTATTTGTTCAACTATAATTTGGGGTGGAACAGATATATATATATCTAATATATATTATATATATATGATATATATATTATTATATATATATTATTTGCTTATGTGTATGTGTAACAACCTTGGGTTAAAAATCCATGTAATAAAGTTAATAAAGGAAAAATAAGACCAAGGTCATGGGACATGTATTCCAAGCTGAATGTTGGGAAAAACATCCTAGTGTGGTTATTCATTTGGTTTGGTATGGCTAAGGGAAATTGACAAACGAAATGGCAAAGACTTTGAAAAGGCAAAGAGGCATTAATTGGCATTTTTATTTAAAACAATAAAGGAAATTAAGAGTAAATGAAGGTAAAAGGTCATAGGGTGCATGTGAGGAGGAAAATGAAGAAAATAATGGAAATTGAAGAAAATAGAGGCTTCATTGATAAAAAGTCTTTTGAGGATCAATTCACAACCTTTTTTTAGTTCAATTTTGGAGCTCTCTCCCTGTTTCTGGGAAAATTAGTGTCTTTTCGAACAACAAATTTTCCCATGAGTGACAGATAAGAAAGATATTATGAAAGACCAACCTGTAACTTTCACTTGAATCCTCACTTGATTTCCCTCTCCTTTGGTGGATCCCGTAACTCCTCCCTGTACTTAACAAGCTTGGAGAGTACCTGCACAACTACAGAAACAAATACCTATCAAAGCATAATGATCCATCACAACATAAACATCATAGAATCAAAAATAAAATAAATAAATGAATTCATTTACAATTAACATAATCAATTGGGAAAAATCTTGAAGAACTTTATTGATATCAAGGAGAATTACAACCCATAAGAAGCCTCATTCAGCGCCATCTTCCCAGCTTCAAGCCTTCTTCACCTCATGAATCAACGATAATACACCAACAATGACACAATGCTCTCACCTCAATACTAAAACTAGCAGCACTTCCTTACAACTTAGAATAATTCAGCGCTCTAATCTCTTGGATGAGGGATCCTTTTATAGATGAGTGAAGGAGGTTAGGTCATCAATAGGGAAGATGAATTCCTTTCTATTTTTAGGAATTGGTTCCATGAAATAGGGGAATTGGAGATGGTTTCCTAAGTCCTTTATTCATCCTTGGGCGAACTCAGAGGGGTAGGTGGCATAAGAGAAGTTTCTAGATGTTTCCATGAGCAACTGACTCTCAAACTCTCCCAGTATTTTGTCCTACCTCGCCCATCGCACCTTACAGAGGGCCAAAATGTGATGCATAACACTTTGACAGTGTGGTACCTGCTAAGCATAACATGCTAACACAGGGCTTTCTGCAATGATCCCTTTTAGGCACTTTCTGGATGATTTTTGTGATGGAATTTTTGGGGAATGAGGTATTCAGATGACTAAATTTCTTTAGGGCATAAAACAACTATTTTAGGGGTTTATGAACCCTAATAACATCGACATGTGAGTTGGGGTTGATGTGCCCAAACATGTCTATAACACTCTCTATTCTCTCTAATCTCTCATACTCTCATACACTTAGAGAATTATTGGAACACTCTAACATTGGAGGAAGAAAGGCAAAGGAAGGACAAGAAAGAAAATGCAAGCAAAGATCAAACAAGAAAGAGTAGGATCAAGTGGCCACAACATGATTACTTGAGGGTATCGAGTTTCACGTATCATTTACTTAATATTTTTGGCATGCATGGTACATGCATGTGTGTACTTGGTTCTCTTACTATCACTAGCATGGTTATTGCTAGGTGTGACAGTGGATTTCAGCCTTGCCTTTCCATTTTCGGATAGCCATGGTGTGATGGAGTTCTTTTACTTGGTATGAGCTGGATTTCTGGATGGTTTCAAAAATGAGTGGGATGGTCTTAGGAGAAATCAAATGGCTTAGGAACCCCTTCACTAGTAATGGTTGGATACATGGTGAATCCTGGATATGAATACCCTCGTTGGGCCTAGGAATCCCTTGACTGGTAATTGCGGGATACATGATAAAGCATAGAGGTGTATACCCTTTTTGGGCCTAGGAATCCCTTGACTGGTAATGGTGGGATACACAGTAAAGCCTAGATGGTGGATACAGACAAATTCCTCATGGTTTAGGTGTAGAAATCGTGAGGCATCGATGCGTGGTTAGGGTGTAGTGATCCCTTAACTGGTACATGGCAGGATTGTGGTAAAACCTATATTATATGTTTATTATTTGGGCCTAGGAATCCCTTGGTGGAATACATGGTAAATCTTGAGGAAGCCTTAATTGTTTTTGATGTGAGTCCCACATTCATGCTTGGAATATGACACGAGGTTGATTGGATGAAAGAAATATTTGGTTCAACCAATCTATGATCGGGTGCTACATGGAAGTCCCTGGCTTGGTTGCATTTTTCATATGTTGATAAGAGATCTTTTCCTCTTGTGTATTATGTGTAAATATGTTATTATGTGATGATAATGGTTGTTATATAACTGCTATTGTGCTGGTTATATGCCATTTATAAGCATGGTTTATGAAAGACATGAGTTATGGCTCTCATCGTGTTTTGATTAGTAAATAAATGAATAATGAATGTATGACTTGTGTTGGGTAGCAGAAGCCCCGCACAATGGTCATGAGGCACAAAGCTTGAAATTTTGGGTAAAGATAAGGTAAAGACTCCGCGAGATGCACAGAGTGCAATTTGTAATAAGTGGAGTCAAAGGGGTAGTCCGCCCAAAAATAATGTAAAGAAATGTAAATGAGTTGGCCTGCCTATGGATTGCGGTCCATGGAAATGTATAAATAGAGCAAGGCTCTATGGGTAGAGTTAGCTTAGTTTTTGGTATGAAATCTTGGATCTGATATGTAATGGTTTTTGAGGAGGAACATTTTGAAGTGTCTGTAAGTCCGAGTCAAGGGTTTGGGTAGTGGATAGAGGCTCTACAGCTATGTACGCAGAGGCCTGGAAGAGTCTGTAGTTATGTGCGTGGATCCCTGCAGCTGAGTGCGCAAGGCAGAGCTGGATGTATTGGTGAAGAAGTTGAATAAAGCTAAGTTGTTTTTGAAATTTTGTGTTAAATCTGAATTATCATGGATCTGAATTTTTGTATGGTTAATATAACTGTTTGATCCATGCGCATATGCTTATGTCATAAATGTATGTGAATCTGAGTTTATTCTAAGTACGCAAATGGGTTAAATCTGTTATATGTTTACTTAAAGACCCTACTAAGTAGATCTAATTTATACAAGTACTTAATACTATGAATTATCCCAGATTCGGATCTACACAAAAGCTTTCACGTAGATCCGGATTCGGGATAATTACAGATGCTTCAAAACATTCCTCCTCAAAAACCCATTACATATCAGATCCAAGAATTCATACCAAAAACTAAGCTACCTCTACCCATAGAGCCTTGCTCTATTTATACATTTCCATGGACCGAGATCCATGGGCGGGCCAACTCACTTACATTTCTTTACATTATTTTTTGGCAGACTACCCCTTTGACTCCACTTATTACAAATCGCACTCTGCGCATCTCGCGGATTCTTTACCTTATCTTTATCCAATATTTCGGGCTTTGTGCCTCATGATCGTTGCGCGGGGCTTATGCTACCCAACAACCTAGTAGATGATAATGCAGTTATTATGAGAGGGCATCATACCTTCTCGACAAATCTCTGATAAGAATGAAGTCCATATACTTATATGTTTTTATATTAACTATAGATTACATGTTCATGATGTGTTTCACAGAATGTATGTCATGGATAGGCCTTGTTCAGTCAATCCTTGTTCATGTTTTACATTGGAGGCCTTGTCATCTTATTATTTATCATTTTCGAAAGTTTTATGAAGTTTTGGGAAGAGGCCTAAGTCCTATCCCTGGAAACGTGGCTCAAAATTTGAGGTCGTTGCCACAAAACTTCCTGAAAAAGGCCATAGTCACATGGAGACCTTACTATGGGAGTGTCTTAAGGGTCTTAGTCGCATGTAAGTCCTGTAATGGGAGTAAATGGGGGTTTAGCTCAATCAAGAAGTAGGTTATCTTAGGGGTTGGACACTTGGTTGGCTCCTAAAGGTTCTGAAGCTCCTAAGGAAGGTCAATTTGGTTTTGGTTTGTTGATTCCACTTCCTTAACTGTACTTGGGGAGTTGAATCATATCATAGTAACTCTTCATCACATGTTTACCCCAGTGGACCAGTTAGCTTGGGTAAATGTGGGAGGAGGGTGTTACATAGTGGTGTCAAAGCATGGTTCACCCCTTGGACTAGATGGGAATAATGTGTTTTTTATGCATACATGTTGATTGCATATGTGTTCTATATGTTTGTGGTTTATGTACGTGTTGTTTATGCATGGTGGCGGTCATTGTTGTATTTGTGTCACCATGAAGAGGATGATGGTGATCATTGTTGGATGTGGTCACCAAGAGTGCATGTTGGTTATGCATGTTAGTGTCTATATGTGGTTATGCATGCAGTCATGGTTATGGTATAGTCATGCATGGTAATTGGATAATGGTGGAAATGATGTCTCTATATATTGATACGATTATGTTTATACATGTATGACACTATTTTATGCTAGTGAAAAAACCTGTGAACAATTTATGAAACCAATGTTTCGGACTAGCTAGGTGAATCCATCATCAGGGCAATGAGATCTGTATTTTGAGAAGAGAGAGTCGTGAAAATTATAGAGCTATTAATAGTTGTTTAGAAAAATATTTGATATCTTTTTTATTTTTATTTTTAATGTCGGCCTGATTGATTCATAATTATTAATATTAATTTATTTTATTTTATTATATATTATTATATATATATATATATATATATATATATTATATATATATATATATATATATATATAGATTATATTAATATATAGTATATAATTATTTAATTATTTTTATTTAATATTTTATTAATATTATTAATATTATTATTTAATTTAAATTTTAGTTTTTTAATGATTGAATATATCCGAATGTATTTATTTGTTTATATTTAAATATTTTATTTTTGTGTTTATTTATTTATTGTATTTTTATTTTTATTTAATTGTATTATATTTTTTTTTATTTATTTAATTATTTATTTATCTATTTATTTATTTTTTTTTTTTCTTTTATATAATTATTATTTATTTATTTTCTATTTTAATTATTTATTAATTTATTATGGAATCTCTCTTTAACATGTATGACACTAATCTGATTGATATTGTAGACAATATATCCTCCCCTGAACTATACTGAGTTATGTTGATTAAGTTTATATTTTGGTTTAGTTGACATGTTATACTTGTAGGAAGAAGAAGATCAAATATGACTAGCAAGATGGTAGACTACATTTCACGAGATTCTCCCTGTAGATCCAATGAGCAAGATGTTCATAGGTACTCTCCTAACATCGCAGACACATTGAGAAGTTTGAAGGTATAAATAAGAAGTTGCAAAGTAGATAATGATAGAATCATTCAGGATCATGAGAAAGAAGCATAGGTTAATGCAATTATCTTCCAAAATGTAAGAGTTGCAGATAGAGGGACTGCTTAGGATTAGTCATGGGCAAGAGGATAAGACTAATGGGGCATATGGGAGTAGGTCTCATGGTGGGCACCGATCAGATAGGGATGACACGATTAGACATGCCAAGGTCATGGATACACCTAATAGGAGAGGTGATGGACATAAGTTCTATTCTAGTTCTAGTTTTAATAGGTATCATAGTCATCATCATTATAATCCTTATAGGAATTATAGCAGGAGATATTTTACAGATGAGTTCAAGAAAGCAAAGCCACTTACCTTTGATGGATATTTGGAGAAAATGGAAGATGCATAGGCATGATTACCTGGTATGAAGAAGTTATTTGAGTTGTATGATTACACAAAGAATAGTAAGGACAAAATAGCTATCTTCAGCCTCAAAGGGAAAGAAGACATCTGGTGGGAAGATGTGAAGTGGGTTAAATAAATTAAGATAGAAGAGCTGAGTTGGCATGGATTCAAGAGACTTTTTAGGAAGAAATATTTGTCAGAGAGGTACTATGAAATTAAATCTAAGGAGTTATATGAGCTAAAGATGGGATCAATGACAAATGAGTAGTATACGACCAAGTTCTTGGAGTTGTTGAGGTATGTACAATATCTTAAGGATGAGAAGGCCAAAGTTCAAATATTTGTCAGTGGATTACCATTAGCGTTTAGAGATCGGATTGAATATGATGAGCCTCGGCCACTTGAAGATGTCATTGGAAAGTTGAAGCATCTTTATGCAAAATCAAGGCACAAGACAGAGTCTCAACAAGGTTCGAAGGGGAAAAACAAGGATAAAGTTAAATGTCAGCCGAAAAAGACAAGACAACAGGATGTGGGGGAGAAAAAGAATGTTGTTCCTTACAAGAAGTTTAATGTAGTTGTATGGGCACATGGGTAACACCCTAGAGGGAAATAAAATAAAGGTGATGGTACAAGACAGGTGCAATGTTTGATATGTGGCAAGGAGCAAATCAAGAGAGATACCCCGCAGTATCATTGGGGTATGCCTAAAATTTATAGTGCACAAGAAATGAATATAGTTGGAGATGTTGGGAATAACATTCCATCAATCTATACAGCATTGGATAACATATAGGAGGATCACCAGGAATCTATTATCGAGATGGATAGTAAGATTTGTGAACAAGTTGTTTCTATTTTGATTGACCCTAGATGTAATTATAGTTATGTTAATCCTGACTTGGTGGATAAGTGACGTTTGAATAACGAAGTGCATGTAGAATATTTGTTAGTGTAGTTGGATACAAGTACAAATAAAAGAGTTCATCATTGTGTAAGAGCTTGCACCTTTGAGTTGAATGGTATGCCTACATCAGTGCATTGGAATCTGCTTCTGTTGGTATCGTATAGTATGATTTTGGGCATGGATTGGTTGTATCTTCATAGGACCAAGGTGGATTTTTATGACAATTCCATTGAATGCTTGGATAACAATGGACAAAAATGATCTTGTAGGGTAAGAAGAAGGAAACATCAATTAGAATGGTTACAACTATGTAGTAAAAGCACAATTATAGGAAAGGGTGTGTGTTATTTGCATTGCATATTTCTACTGATAAATGTAAGGATGTTGAGGATGAAGAGGTGTTGAGAAGGTACCTGGTTTTACAATAGTTTTAGGATATATTTTCCCGAAATTTTTAAAAGTTGTTGCCTCATAGAGCAGTGGAATTTTCCATTAAGTTGGTACTAGGGGCAACACCAACATCAAAGACACCATACATGATAAGCACACCAGAGTTGGTAGAATTGAAGTTACAGTTGAAGGAAATGCTTGAAAAGGGATACATCGGGCCAAGTGTATCACCTTGGGGTGCTTTAGTGTTGTTCATGAAGGATAAGGCTGATACTCTCAAGTTATATATTGACTACAAAAATTTGAGCAAGGTGACGATCAAGAACATGTATTTGTTACCGACGATTGATGACTTGTTTGATCAGTTGAAGTGAGCAATAATGCTATCAAAGATTTATTTGATATTGGGATACTATCAGATACACATTAAAGAACAGGACACCTATAAGACTTCTTTCTAGACCAAGTATGGGCATTATGAGTTTGTTGCAGTTCCATTTGGTTTGAGTAATGATCCAACTAATTTTATGTGCTTGATGAATAGTGTGTTGCGTCCTTATCTGGATAAGTTTGTTATTGTTTTCATTTATGATATATTGATATATTTTAATAATGAGGAAGAGCATGCCGATAACTTAGCAACAGTATTGAGATTGCTAAGAGAGCATCAGTTGTACGCCAAACTTAATAAATGTAGTTTCTTTCAGACATAGGTACATTAATTTGGACATGTTGTTTCCAAGAAGGGATAATAGTGAACCCAGAAAAGATAAGAGCTATCATGGAATGGGAAGATCCTAGGAGTGAGGATGAGGTAAGGTCATTCATGAGGTTATCAGATTACTATAGGAGGTTCATCAAGAAATTCTCACACATTTCATATCCTCTTACATCATTGCAAATAAAAGGTAATAAGCTTGAATGGACAGAGGAATGTGCAACCAAGTTTGAGTAGTTGAAGTAGTTGTTGACAAACAATCTAGTTCTTAAAATTGAAGATCTAGATAAAGAGTTTGTGGTGTGTATAGATGCTTGCAAAAGAGGACCTGGTGGAGTCCTTATGAAGGAGGGACAGGTGGTATGTTACAAATCAAGGAAGCTGAATAAGCATGAGCAAAATTATGTTACACATGATCTTGAGTTGGCAACAATCATCCATTCTTTGAAGACGTGGAGGCACTTCCTCTTAGCAGGAGGTTTTTATTGATGAGTGATCATAATGGATTGAGATACTTGTTTGACCAACCAAATCTGTATGCCAAGAAAGATAGACGGTTGGCCATAATAAGTTATTTTGATTTCAAGATTAGGTACATTAAGGGAAAGGAGAACAGGGAGGCAGATGCTCTTAGTAGGCAGATACAGGTAAATCACATAGAAACTATGAGTTCTTGTTAGAAAAATTAACAATATTAGATCTTATAGGTAGGAAAATAGGATGATAGGTGCATGGATATTAGGCACAAGTTACAATAGGGTACATATGAACAGGATGTGGACTATCATCTTATAGCATATGGTTTGATTAGATTTAGAGACAAGATCTATGTGCCAGACAACAGTGATCTCAAGAATCTTATCTTGAGGGAATTTCATCTTAAACCGTATTCATGTCACCCATGATATCAAAAGACATTTGTCAATGGTGAATACATTATATTATTGGTTGAATCTAAAGAAGGAAGTGGAAGAATTTGTGGCAAGATGCTTGGATTGTCAATAGGTAAAAGCAGAGTGTAAAAACTCAGGTGGATTATCACAACTGATTTTGATTCCAAAGTGGAAATGGGTGGTCATTTCCATGGATTTCATTACAGGCTTGCTAAGGAAATCTAGACAACATGATTCCATCATGGTTGTGGTGGAAAGGCTGAGAAAGGTAGAACACTTCATTCCAATGAAGTCTACGTATTAGGTTAGTGAGGTAGCACATGTATTCATCATAGATATAGTGAGGTTGCATGTTGTACAGAAGAATATTATATTAGACATGGATGCTAAGTTCACTTCTTGGTTCTGGAAGATTTTTTTTGTAGGTTTGGGCACAAAGTTGACCTTTAGCACAACATATCATCCATAGACAGATGGAAATTCAAAGAGGGTCAACATGATTTTGGAGGACAGGTTGAGAATGTATGTCATGGAAGTGAGAAGAGTATCTTCCACTGGTTGAGTTCTCTTATAACAATGGGTATCAAGATGATCCAAGTGGATATTGGTGGCCACTTTCCTATCCCACCTAGACCTACAGTCAATTTAATATGCTTCCTTGTTTATTGCAACATTTACTATTTTTAGGAGTATTTCAGGAAGTTGGTTGCCCAACTAACCCCAATGGAGCCCACAAAATCTTGGCATTCCATCTCATGGGGTTAGGGTTTTCCCTTGTTGTTCAATAATACATAGGCCCTTGAACCTCATTGTAACACAATTCAAAGCATGTATCCACCACATCTTTTCTTAGAGATAAGCTACCATCGTCGGAGCTAGTTTATTTCCATTCTATTCGTAAGCATATTTCAATATTTGATATTAATGAAATGAAGTGTTATTTTTTGTTGCATTTCTATATTTATGGCTATATCTATAATTTGTTGCATTATTGTTTAATTTTGGATCAGTGGTATTAGAGTGGTCTGCTCTTTCTCTGCTTTTCTTTGCATCTCCGCAATGAGGTCCAAATATTAGGAGTTAGGGCTCAAATAGGTCGAATCTTTGCAAGAACAACCTCACAAATCCCAACAACCTCCCATGGTGGAAGAGAAGAAAGACGAGGGGGAGGAGATCCTTTCAAAATCTTGCTCGAAGAAGCCCTCGAGCAATAGAGGAACGCAATGATGGACAACTTTGCCTAGATCCTTCAGTGGTTACCCAAAGGAGACACATCTATTTCGAGTAGCCACTCTAGAAGCGCTACACCCTTTAAGGTGTAAGTTAAATTTGACATCCCCATATTTGAAGGTTAGATAGATGTGAACACTATAGATAAATGGTTCAATATGTTAGAAGGATATTGTTTTGTTCATGATTTTTCTAGCCAAGAAAATATTACTTTTTCACTTCTTAAAGTCGTCCCCCACATCAAGGACTACTGGGAAACCTATTGTGAGAAAAAGGATGAAAGTAAACCCTCACTATTTTCAGCCACGTCCACTTGGAATTTGTTCTGGGAAGCCATCAAAGAGCATTACTACCCTGTCTAGAGTTATGAGGATAAATACATAAAGTGGGCCACGCTGTGGCATGGAAGGGACCAAGACGTGCCAGAGTTGACCAATGTTTTTCATACCCTGCGCACAAAGTTGGGTATCAAGGATTATGAGTGAAATTTGGTAGTCAAGTACCGTGGTTGTCTAGATAGGTACATCCAAGACGAAATAGAGTTTCTAGACATCTCCTTGCTCGACGCAATGTACCAATACACTGTTAATAATGAGTAGAAGTTTAAACAGAAGAAACAAGACTTTGGATCTGCGAATCTGAAGCAAGGGAAGGACACCCCAAAACAACAAAGAAAAGGACAAAGGTAAGGCAGGGTGATCTAGGACAACCCACTGAAACCGCAAGAAAATAATAACACTACGAAGACAAAGAAGGATATGGGAAAATGGTGTGAGTTCCATAAGAGCTCCACTCACAGCACAAGTTAGTGTTAGGCCAAGTAGTGACTAGTGGCCAAGCTGAAGGCTTCCAAATCAGATGCATGCTTTAACTCTGAGTCAAAACCTGACAAGGGAAGAATATCATTGATGTGGATCCCAATGCCACCATGGCCACCACCAAAATCCAAAACAATGAGCCTAAATATCTTGAGGAGGGGGAATGCCTCTTCCACTCATAGATGCGGGTGAAGGGTTCTCCACTTCAGTTCATTGTCAACAGTGAGAGTCAAAAGAAACTCATTTTAGCAGAGGTCGTGAAGCAGCTTGGCCTACTGACTACAACACATCTACATCTGTACACCATCGGGTGGCTTCACCAAGGACGTGATATATGCTTCATCCAGCAGTGTCGCCTTTCCTACAACATATAGCCCTTCATGGATGAGGTACTGTGTATGTTTCTCCTCTTGAAGTTTGTGATGTATTATTAGGAAAACCATACTTTTGGAAGTGGCATGTTGTATATGAGTCTAGACCTCACTTTGTGATTATTACTTGGGAAATAAGTTGTACATGATATCGTAGGTAGCCACGCCTACTGCCATATCTTTGATCTCTGCGAAAAATGCAGTAAAATCATCTCACAGACCAATAAATTTGTTTTCCTTGTGATTCATCCTCAGGGAAAGAAGAAGATTGTGGCCATGACTTCCAAAAAGGGCTCTTTTGCACAACAACAACAGATGGACAAGGTGTGGAGGAGTATAGGGGCATTTTCGCCTCACCTCCGGGGTTACCACTGCACTGTCAGGTCAAGAACTCCATTGATCTGACCCCAGGTGCACTGCTACCTAATGGACTGATATATCAACACTCTGTTCTTGAGAACAATGAGATCAAAAGGAAAATTCAGGAACTGTTATAGAAAGAGCACATCAGGCCAATATCATTACCCTATGGAAGCCTGATTGTATTGGTACAGAAGAAGGATGGGACCTACAGACTCTGTATTGGCTATCAGGTGCTAAAAAAATATCACTGTTTGGAATAGGTACCCAATCCCATGGGTTGATGACATTTTGGACCAGCTAAAGGGGGCAAAATATTTTTGCAATATTGATTTGAAGTTTGGTTATCACTAGGTGCCTATCAAACCCTTCGATGTGTGGAAAAAATCCTCCAAATCCATGGAGGGCCTTTTCAAATGGTTAGTCATGCCTTTCAAGTTGACGAATGTCCCCACAACCTTCATGAGATTGATGGATGACATCTGCAACACTTCACCAATGCATTCATGGTGGTGTATTTAAATGACATCTTGATATTCATCCAGAGTTGGGAAGATCACCTCCACCATATTAGATAGGTCCTCCAAACCCTACGATAACACAAGTTGTGTGCCAATTTGGAGAAACGCACTTTTGGCATGACCCAGGTTCAATATTTGGGGTACATAATTGATGAGCAGGGTGTGCCCATCATAAATACAAGTAATTCGGTGTAACGACCTTGGTGAAAATTCCATGTAATAAAATTTAATAAAGGAAAAATCATAACCAAGGTTGATGGGACACTTATTCCAAGCTTAATGTTGGGCAAGACATCCTAGTGTAGTTGTTCATTTGGTTATTATTGGCTAAGGAAATTGGGAAAGGAAATGAATAAGGCTTTGGAAAGACAAAATGACATTTTTTTCTCATTTATTTATGAAAATAATGGAAATTAGGAGAAAACGGAGGTGAAAGGTCACAGGTTTCATGTGAGGAGGAAATTGAAAGAAAATAATGGAAAATGAAGAAACCAGAGGCCTCATTCATAAAAGTCTTCTAATGATTAGTTAGTAACCTTTTGTCAGTTCATTTTTGGAGATATATGATTATTCTCTCCCTCTCATACTCTTGGACACTTAGAGTTTTCTTGGAGCACTCTTGGAGAGTGTGGCATACTTGGATTTTGGAGCAAGAAGGCAAAGGAAGAGCAGGAAAGCGCAAAAGGACATCAGGATCAAAAACTACATCGGATTTTTCTTGTAGGTATTGAGTTGCATGTATGTTTTCCTCACTAGTTTTGGCATTCATGACATATGCATGTGGATTATTGGTCATGATCTGTCACTAGTAGAGAGGCTTTCTTGGATTGACAGTATATTGTCTAACCTTGCCATTTCATGGATAGCCATGGAGATTATGGGTTTATTTCCTTGTTTGTCTTAGTTGGTTCTCATGTTTCCTTATCTTGGGTTGAGTTATTAGTTCCTAGAACACTGGGTTGGACAAATGCTTAGGAAGCCCTGTAATAGCTTGGGTTGTGTTACTAATCTTGGAATACTTGGTTGGACAAATGATTTGGAAGCCCTTGGTGGGTTGATTTACTAGTCTTGGAAGCCCTGGTTGGATAAATTCTCTGGAAGCCCGACGATAGTTGTGGGTGGAGTTAATAGTCCTAAAGCCTTGGTTGGAACAAATGCTCTAAAAGCTCTAGAAGGTTTGGATAGAGAAGAATCTGATGATGGTTCTAATGTACGACCGTGAGCTGGAATCACAGTTTGATGGGTTGAGATGGGTAGCCTCTGAAAGCCCTAGATGGTTTTGGATTGATGTGGTCTATGACATCTCACATTCATGCTTGGAATATGGCACAAGGGTGAATGATTGAAGAGAGATTTTCCTCATCCATTCCATGGTTGGGTGGAATGTGGTAGTCTCATCTTGGGTTTTGATTTTTCATCATCAATATGAGGTTATTTCTCCTTGTCTTTCTATGAGTATTATACTGGTTTATATGTGGATCATATGGCTGTGATTTCACTGGTATTTTTGTTGCTATTATGCTGGTTATGTATGTGTTTTATGAGAATAGCTATGTCTAGCTCTCATCATGTTTTTACTTGTAAATGAATGAACAATTTATCTATGACCTAATGGATGAAATGGAAGCTAATGTGTTGAGACATCAATGTCTCTTATCTATTCTCAACTAAATATGAGATCCCTATGATCAGATTTGTTATTTACACCTATAGATTACATATTAGTGATATGTTTGATGAAATGCATGTCATGGCTAGTAGGGGTCTAGTCAAGGTCTTATTCAAGTAATTGTATTTTCACTATCATCTCCTTGTTATCATACTATTCAGAAAGTGTCATTCAATTCTAGGTAGTGACCACGACTATGGACCTAAAAAAGTGGTTCAAATCCTGGGGACACTAACATAGCACTAAGAAAAATAATCACTAGACACTGGCACGCCTTGTCATGAGAGCATCCAGAGCCTCCTGGACACTGGTAGGCCTATAACATGGGAGCATCTGGGGGTCAAGTAGTCCAAAATGTCAGTGGGACCCACGGGCTCATTGGTGGAAAGGTTGATTTGCTTCATGAGGGTCCTAATGTTGATGTTGAAGGTCTGTATGTTGTTTTTCTGTAAGTTCCACATCCTTAATGTGGTTTAGGAGCCCAAATCATAACATAGTGGCCTCTCATTGCATGTTTACCTCGATTGGATGATTGCTTGGGTATATGTGGGAGGAGGGTGTTACCGAGTGCTATCAAAGTGGGTTTCTCTCTCTTTGGGTCATATCTGATACCATAGAGTGGTATAAGGCATCGTTCACCCCTCAGACTAGACAAGTTGTGTGTGTTGTTCATGCATTCATGTCGGTTGCATGTGTGTCTCTTATGCTTTCATTCCATGTGCTTGTTGCATTTGCATGGTGTTGATCATGGTTGTAGTGATGTCGTCATGTAGAAGTTGATGTTGTTATTGTGGAGTGCATTTTCATGAGTGTGTGATTAGTTACATGTTGTTATATGTCACTTACATGTTTCATTTTGTTTTCTTGGTTACATGTATCATTCTTGTAAGCTTGGTTTCTAGTATTGTTTGTTTATGCTTAATTATATGTGTTTATGTGTGTGTGTGGTTGCTTACACATTCCTTTTGCATGTTAAGATTTGCATGTGGTCAAGTGTATAGTGATTTAATGGTTGTTGTCATGCATGATGTTGTGGTATGCGTTCTTGATAAGGTCATGCATTGATGACTAGACCCTAGCTATAATGATGGTTGCATGATTATATGCTTAGGTGTTATGTTTCTATATGTTATCATGATTATGTTATACATGTATCATGCTGATTTTTTTATCTTCAGACAAGGTATCCTTCCTGAGATATACTAAGGTATGTTGGTTTATTGTGATTTGATTTAGTTGACATGATATACCTTGCAAGAAGAAATATCAAATGGATAGAAAGATGGTAGAGTACAAGGACTCTCTTTATGAGTTAGATGAACATTATGGTTTTGGGAATTATTTCGATTTGGCATATACATTGAGAAACTTAAAGGAATAAATAAGGAGTTGTAAGGCAAATAATGACAGAGTCATACAAGCACATGAAACAAGAAGAGGTAAATGCAGTGACACTTTAGATTTTGTTAGATTTGCAGTGACAACGACCACGTTGGATTAGCTATGAGCAGGAGGAAATAAATAATGGGGCATGTGGTAGTAGGTTGCATGGTGATCATAGGTCAGATAGAGATGACAGATTGTTGGACACTTCGGATAGGAGAGGGGATAGACACAGGTACTATTCTAGTTCTGATTCAGATAGGCACTATGATCATCATCATTATCATCCTTACAAGAGGAGTGGTAGGGGATACTTTCCATATGAGTTTAATAAATAAAATACAACTATTTTTTATGGAGATATGAATAAACCACAAGATGCAGAGCCATGGTTGCTTGGCATGAGGAAGTTCTTCAAGTTACATGACACTTTAGATAACATGAAAGCCATACTATCTATATTCAGTCTCAAAGGCAAAGAAGAAATTTTGTGGGAAGATGTGAAGAATGTTAGATTTATTCATGAGGAAGAATTGACTTGGATTGGGTTTGAGCGGTTATTCAAGAAGAGGTACCTATCAGAGAGGTACTTTGATGACATGGAAAAATAATTCTATGAGCTAAAGATGGGATCAATGACAAATGGGGAGTATGCTAGTAGGTTCTTAGAGACTTGTACTAAGGTACTTGCCTTACCTAACAGAAGAGAAGGCCAAGATTTAGAGGTTAATTAGTGGACTACCGGTTGCATTCAAAGATAGGATTGACTTCGATGAGCCAAAATCATTGGAGGAAACCATTCAGAAGTTAGGGAATTGCTATGAACAATCAAAGAAAAGATCAGAGACTAATCCAAAATGGAAAGGTAATGCAAAGAACTAAGAAAAATGGGCTAGGAAGAGAGCAATACCTCAGGGTATAGGTAATAAAGAGAATGTTGCAACACTTAATAAGTTTAATGCATTAGAAAAAGGATAGGGACTTCGATCAGAAGAACATAATAAGAATATAGGTTGTAAGCCTATAGAGTGTTGGACTAGTGGAAAAGATAACTGTAGGAGAGATTGTCTGCAGAATCAAGGTGGGAGGCCTCAGATATATAGTGCATAGGAGGCACATACTGTTGGGAATGTTGGTTCGACATATTTATGTAGCATTGGTTAAAAAACAGGAAGACCATCATGCATCTATCATTGAGATGGAAGGTAAGCTTTATGATCAAGTTATTTCTATTTTGATTGACCCTGGATCTAATTATAGCTATGTTAGTCCTAACTTGGTGGATAAGTGTGGTTTGAGTAAGCAATTGGATGCATAATCTTGGTTAGTGAAGTTTTCTATAGGTACAAATAAGTAATTTCACCATTGGGTAAGAGCTTATTCATTTGGTTTGAATGGAATGCCTACTGCAAGACATTTGAATGTATTACCATTAGGATCATACATTATGTTGTTGGGCATGGATTTATTGTAAATTCATAAAACCAAGGTGGATTTATATGACAAGGCCATTGAGTGCCTGGATGAAAATGGGGAACCAAGAGTCTTATAAGGAAGGAATAAATCCACATCTGTTAGGATGGTGACAACTATGTAGGAAAAACGTAGCCATAGGACATTAAAGAGTTGCCACCACATAGTGAGGTAGACATTTCTATTGAGTTAGTGTTAGGGGTAGCTCTAGCATCAAAGGCACCTTATAGGATGAGCACACCTGAGTTGGTAGAGTTGAAGCTGTAGTTGAAGGAAATGTAAGAAAAGGGATACATTAGGCCAAGTGTATCACCTCGGGGTGCACGATTTTGTTTATAAAGAAGAAATATGGTAGTCTCAGATTATGCATTGACTACAGGAAGTTGAATAAAGTGACCATCAAGAACATGTATCCATTACCGAGGATTGATGACTTGCTCGGTTAGCTGAAGGGAACAGTAGTGTTCTTGAAGATTGATTTGAGATCCGGATATCATCAGGTACCCATCAAAGAGGAGGAAATTTACAAGACAACTTTTTAGACCAGGTATGTGGATTATGAGTTTTGTTGTAGTTCCATTCGGTTTTTCTAATGTTCCATATGCTTTTATGTGCTTGATGAATAGTGTGTTGCATACGTATTTGGATAAGTTTGTTATTATTCTCATTGATGACATATTGGTATATTCTAAAAATGAGGAAGAGCATGTCGAGCATTTAGAAACAGTATTGAGGTTATTGAGAGAGCATTATTTGTATGTTAAGCTTAGCAAGTGTAGTTTCTTTTAGACTGAGGTACATTACTTGGGACATGTTGTCTCCAAGGAGGGAATTGCAGTAGATCTAGAAAAGATAAGGGCCATCATGGGGTGGGTAGCTCCTAGGAATGTAGATGAGGTGAGATCCTTCATGGGGTGTGCAGGTTATTATGGAGGTTCATCAAGAACTTCTCACATATTTCTTATCCTATTACATTATTCTAGAGAAAATGTAAGAAGTTTAAATGGACAGAAGAGTGTGAGGTTAGTTTTGAGCAGCTCAAGAAGTTGCTGACACATGCACTGGTGTTAAATATTTCAGATCTAAACAAAGAGTTTGCAACATGCAAAAATTATTCCAATAGGGGGTTTGGTGGGTTCCTTATGTAGGATGGACTAGTGGTATACTAGGAGTCACAAAACTTGAATGAGCACAAGCAAAAATACCCCATAAAGGATCTTGAGTTAGCAACAATAATACATGCATTGAAAATGTGGAGGCACTATCTTTTGGGCAGGAGGTTCATGTTGATGAGTGATCACAATGGTTTGTGGTATCTATTTGACTAACCAAATACGAATGGTAGGCAAGCTCGCTGGTTGCCCATGATTAGTGTGTTTGATTTTGAGATCAAATATATCAAAGGTAAAGAGAATAGAGTGGAAGATGCTCTTAGTAGGCAAATAGAGGGAAATCATTTCGCAGCTATGAGCTCCTATGGGACACACTTACAGGATAGGATCTTGTAGGTAAGTGAGCAATATGTCAGGTATATGGATATTATGCACAAGTTGCAATAGAGTACTGGTACAGGTACATGTACAGGTGGCAGTATAGGTATAGGTACAAGTATAGGTATAGGTACAGGTACATGTAGTGGTATAGGTACAGGCACAGGTGCAGGGGCACAAGATGTAGATTATTGCCTTACCATAGATGTATTGGTTAGATTGAGAGACAAGATATATGTTCCGGATAGTAGTGAGCTTAAGAAGGTGATATTAAGGGAGTTTCATATGAAACCATATTCGGGTCACCCAAAATACCAAAAGACATTGACCACAGAGAAGAAATTTTACTATATGGCCAAATCTGATGAAGGATGTAGTAGAGTTTGTGGGTAGATGTTTTGATTGTTGGCATGTGAAGGAAGAGCGTAAGAATCGAGGTGGACTGCTACAACCAATTGTGAATCCAGAATGGAGATGGGAAGTCATTTCCATGGACTTCATCATAGGTTTGCCGAGGAAAATGAGAAAATAGACTCCATCATGTTTATTGTGGATAGGTTGAAAAAGGTTGTACACTTCATTCCAGTGATGTCTACATTCTCAACTAGTGATATAGCACAGGTATTCATTAGAGATGTGGTCAGATTGCATGGTGTTTTGGAGAATATTATGTCAAACAAGGATGCAAAGTTCACTTCAAATTTTTGGAAGGAGTTATTTGAAAGTTTGGGCACAAAGGTTGTCTTCAGTACAACTTATCATCTGTAGAAAGATGGATATACAAAGTGGGTTAACAGGATATTGGAGGACATGTTAAGGATGTAAATGATGCATCAACAACAAAAGTGGGAAGATTATCTTCCACTAGTAGGGTTTTCTTACAACAATGGGTATCAAGAATCTTCGAAGATGAGTCCATTTGAGGCATTGTATGGGTGAAGTTGAAATACTCTCATCAGTTGGAGTGATCCAGTTAATAGGGTGTTGATTGGACCGAACATGTTGGCAGAGATGGAACATGTAATGCAGGTAATCAAGAAAAATTGAAAGGTAGTACAAGATAGGAAGAAGAGATATGCAGATCAGAACAAGTTGTTTAAGGAGTTCTAGGTTGGGGAACAAGTGTACTTGCACATCAAACTGAAGAAGAGCTCCTTACGAATTGCATCATGTGCCAAGCTAGAAACACGGTTTTTTAGACCCTTCGGTATTATTGAGAGGATTGGGCCAATAGCCTATCGAATTGTACTACCTCCGATAGTGAAAGTCCATGATGTTTTCCATGTGTCATTGCTTAAGGAGTATGTTAAATTGCTCGATCATGTGATTGACTGGTCTGTATTGCAGGTGGAACCAGATGGAGAATTTCAGCTGGAGCCTCAGTATATATTGCAGAAAAAGGTGCTCATGCTCTAAAATCGAGCAATCGAGAAAGTTAAGGTGCAAAGGAAGCACTTTGGGCCTGATGAAGCTACATGGGAGATGGCGGATTAGATGTGGGCTATATATCATTCCTTGTTTGTCGGTTGAGGCAAAGTAGTTTTTGTATGGAATTTTGGTATATGTTTTGAGGACATGTTTTGGTGATGTTTGGTATATATACATATGTATATGGATGTAAATAGCACCATGAGATATGTTATAACACTCCAATAAGCAGTATGGGTGTCATGTCATTATGATGTTATGCTATTATGTTTTCATGTTGGTTTGCTTCTCAATAGGTTGATCATTGTAAATACTACAACAAGCTAAGTTATAAAGCTCCATTGGAAGTATGCTTTTCTTACAACAACCTTGTGGTTATAGGTGTTGTTGAACACCGAGGATGGTGTTCCCCCAAGGCGGAGGGTTCTGTAACAACCCTAGTGAAAATTCGATGTAATAAAGTTAATAAAGGCAAAATAATAACCACTGTTGATGGGACATTTATTCCAAGTTGAATGTTGGGCAAGACATCCTAGTGTGGGTGTTAATTTATTTAATAATGGCTAAGGAAATTGGCAAAGAAAATGGATAAGGCTTTGGAAAGGCAAAATGGCATTTTTGGCACATTTATTTACGAAAATAATGAAAATTAAGAGAAAAGGGAGGTGAAAGGTCACAAGTTGCATGTGAGGATGACATTGAAGGAAAATAATGGAAAATGAAGAAAATAGATGCTGTATTCATAAAAAGGATTATGAGGATCAGTTGGTAGCCGTTTGTCAGTTCATTTTTGGAGCTCTCTCATTATTCTCTCTCTCTTATACTTTTGTACACTTAGAGTTTTCTTGGAGCACTCCTGGAGAGTGTGGCATACTTGGATTTTGGAGCAAGAAGGCAAAGGAAGAGAAGGAAAGCACAAGAGGACATCGGGATCAACAACTATGATGATTTTTTCTTGCTTTCATGTATGTTTTCCTTGGTAGTTTTGGCATGCATAGCATATGCATGTGGAGTATTGGTGATGATCTATCACTGGCATGGAGGATTGCTTGGATTGACAATGGATTGCCTAGCCTGGCCATTTCCTAGATAATCATGGAGATTGTGGGTTTATTTCCTTGTTTGTTTTGGCTTGTTCTCATGTTTTCTTAGCTTGGGCTGAGTTATTAGTTCCTGGAAGCCCTAGTTGGACAAACGTTTTGGAAGCTCTGTAATAACTTGGGTTGAGTTACTAGTCTCGGAAGCCTTGGTTGGAAAAATTCTCTAGAAGCCCTTGGTGAGTTGAATTACTAGTCCTAGAAGCCATGGTTGGACAAATTATTTGGAAGCCCAACAACAATTGTGGGTTGAGTTACTAGTTCTAGAACCCTTGGTTGGAACAAATGCTCTAGAAGCTCTGGAAGGCTTGGTAGAGACCAATCTGATGATGGTTTTGTGATGTTCGGCTATGAGGCAGAATCACTATTTGATGGGTTGAGGTGGATGGCCTCTGGATGGTTTTAGATTGATGTGTTCTATCAAATCCCACATTCATGCTTGGAATATGGCACAGGGGTGAATGACTGAAGAGATATTTGGCTCAACCATTCTATGGTCGAGTGGAGTGTGGTAGTCCCATCTCAGGTTTGGATTTTTCATCATCAATATGAGGTTATTTATATTTGTATTTCTATGAGTATTATATAGGTTTATATGTGGATCATATGCCTGCAATTTCACTGGTACTTCTTCTGCTATTATGTTGGTTCTGTATGTGTTTTATGACAGTAGCTATGAATGGATCTCTTCATGTTTTTACTTGTAAATGAATAAAAAATGTATCTATGACTTGATGGATGAAATGGAAGCTAATTTATTGAGGCATCAATGTATCTTAGCAATTCTAGGCTAAATATGAGACCCTATGCTCAAAATTGTTTTTTACACCTGTAGATTACATACTCGTGATATGTTTTACGAAATGTCTGTCATGGCCAGTAGGGGTTCAGTAAAGGTCTTATTCAAGTAGTTACATATGTACTGTCATTTCCTTGTCATATTAATATTATGAAGGTGTCATTCAATTCTAGGCAATGACCCGGGTTCTGGGCCTGAAAAAGTAGCTCAAATCCTAGGGACGCTAGCACAAGATTGAGCAAAATACTCCCTAGACATTGGCATTCCTTGTCATGAGAGTGTCAAGAGCCTCCTAGATGCTAGCAAGCCTATAAAATGGGAGTGTCCGGGGGGTCAAGTGGTCCAAAATGTCAGTGGGACCGAGGGGATGGCTGGTGGAGAGGTTGGGTTGGTTCCTCAGTGTCCTAATGTTGATGTTGAAGGTCTGTATGGTGTGTTTCCATCGGTTCCACTTCCTTAACAAGATTTAGGAGGTCAAATCATATCATAGTGGCCTCTTAGTGCATGTTTACCCCGGCTGGTAGGTCGCTTGGGTAGATGTGGGAGGATGTTGTTACATTGGGATTGGCTAGCCCCAACCACTTTAACAAACCTCCACAACTTCTTCAGTCTTGTGAATTTCTATCGCAGGTTCGTGTTGGGGTTCTCTCATATCACTTGGACTTTAAGTTAAGTCACCAAGGGAAAATCGAAAGAAAATTTATTTTGGTCTGAAACCCAACAGAAGTCATTTGTCGAATTGAAGCATTGTCTCTGCTCTGCACCAGTGCTCACATTAATAGATCTACAACAACCATTTTAGATTGAGATAGATGCCACGACTATGTTATTGGTGCAATTCTTACTCAGTAAGGGAATCAAGTGGCTTACCATAGTGAGACACTTTCAGACACAGTTAGAAAGTATCCCACCTATGACAAAGAAACCTATTCCATTGTGCAAGCCTGTCCTCAATGGAAGCATTACATTTTGAGGAAGGAAATGGTCATCCACATAGACCACAAAAACCTACAGTTCATATAGACACACGGGAAGTTGTAGAATGATCGCCATAAAAAATTTTCCGTATACTTGCAACAATTCCATTTGAACATTAAGTACAAGAAGGGTAGCACCAATAATGTTGTAGACTGCCTCAATCAACCACCAGTCATGGCACTGATCATTGTGCTCAACTCCTGTGGGCATGATACTTTGAGGTGGCAACATCTTTACAAGAGTGAACCAGAATTCGACAACACATACCAGACACTCCTGGAAGGTAAGAAAGTTCTAAATTTTCACGTCCAATAAGCACTTTTAAGCCACCTGGGACATATCTGTGTTGCTTCAAGTGAGTGTTCCAAGATTATTTGAGAGGCACACTACAATCGGGTCACTGGACATTTCAGAGTAGAGAAAACAATAGCAGTACTGCAAAAGTATTTTTGTTGGCCAAACCTTTGTAAGGATGTTGGGAAGTACATTAGATCCTACATTTCTTGTTCCATTGCCAAACCAATCATCAAGAAGCAAGGATTATATAATCCTCTGCCTACTGCTAGTCGACTTTGGGATCCATATCCATGGATTACATGTCGAGCCTTCCTTCTACTAATCACAACAATGACTTCATTTTCATGGTCATCGACAAATTATCTAAGATGGCCTTATGGCGAACTGCAAGAAGAGTATCACAGCAGAGGCCACTGCTAAGCTCTTCTTTGAGCAAGTGTGAGTACACTTTGGGATCCTACAGTCCATTGTCTCAGATCGAGACAACAAATTCCTAAGTGCATTTTGGTCAAGTCTCTGAGCGATGCTGCATACAAAACTTACTAAGTCCATGACTTTCCACCCTCAAACTGATGGCCAAGTAGAGGTCATCAAGAGGATGATCATACACATTTTGCGCATGTACAACTCGAAGCATCCAGGAACATGGGATGAAAGCCCCCCATACGTATAACACAACTACAATATATCTCTCCATAGCTCAACAAGCCACATCCCCTTTCATGTAGGGATGGGATTTCATCCATTATGTCCCATTGATGTGGCCATACCTTTTGTAGCTACTCAGGCAGATTTAGCTCATGTCCAATCCGAAGCTGATAGGACTAACAAATTCATTGAGCACATTCAAGACATCCACCAGTAGGTCCATGATATATTTGAAAAAGCCAATGCTAAGTACAAGGAGTGTTACACTCAACATTGAGTACCGCACAAGTTCCAAGTGGGTGACAAAGTTTGGCTACATTTGTAGAAGGAGCGTCTCGCTAGATCCCAAAACAAGATTTGCCTACTCTGATATGGGTCATACACCATCATCGATGTTGTAAGGGAAAATGCCTTCGAGCTCAACATTCTACTGCTCCTTGATTTTCACCCAGTGTTCAATGTAGACCGCTTTTGGGCATACTTTCCACCATTGTTGGACACATCCAACATTGTAGAACAATTGACACCAATAGAGCTAAACCCAGAATGCTTGGAACATGCCACAACTGATCATTTCATGGATACATAGATAAAGAAAACTCACTAACAGAGGATCTAGCTATATCGAGTTGTCAAAGCAAGCCAACTCCTTCACCAGGGAAAGTGGTTCACCGAGGACGAGGTTTAATAGAAATTTCCTCACCTCATGGAGGTTCTACATGCAATGGGGACCATTGCTTCCTAAGGAGGTAGGATTGATCCAAGTGGATATTGGTGGCCACTTGCCTATTCCACCTATACCTCTAGTCAGTTTCATCTATTTCTTTGTTTATTGCAGCATTTACTATTTTTAGCAGTTTTTTCTGGGTATTGAAATTTTGGAGCAGCTTTGACCCCCAAAACGACGTTTTTTTGAGGTTCATGGAAATTCAATATGGCTTGCTGTAAATATTGTAGGACCCGGATATATCTTTCCAACATGGTATCCTACGCACCAAACATAGATAATATGACCAAGTTATGACCACTGGAACTTGGTTGCCCAACTAAGCCAACATGGCTCACAAACTCTTGGCGTTCCATCTCCCGAGGTTAGGGTTTTCCCTTATTGCTCAATAATAAATAGGTCATTGAGCCTCATTGCAACATAGTTCAGAGGCATGTAGCCACCACATCTCTTCTCATATATAAGCTACCATCGCCCAAGCTAGCTTGTTTCCATTCTGTTTGTAAGCATATTTCAATATTTGATATTAATGAAATGAAGTGTTATTTCTAATGCATCTCTATATTTATGGTTATATCTGTAATTTGTTGTGTTCCAGTTTAGGTTTGGACCATAGGATTCACTAAGGATGAGTCCATTTGAGGAACTTTATGGGCAGAGCTGTAATACTCCCATCAGTTGTGATGGCCCTCAAAATTAGACATAAATTAAGGCCCATCTGACCATCCTTAAGCAAATTAAACCTCTCTTTTTGCATTAGATGACATATTTTTAACTTTAATATGTTCATTAGGAAGGTTTATCGATAATTGCATATTTGTGCCTAATATTATTTATTTTTGAAGAATATTGTGAGAATATTGGGAAGATTATGAAGATTTGGAGGAGGAGATAATCTAGGGACTTTCTCCCTACTACAGGAGGATAAATCTTGGATAATAAATCAACATGATATTATGAAATTATTACACAAATTTTGGAGCTCCAATGATTGAGAAAATCAAGGAATGTGTTCGCAGTCATTTAATGCAGATTCTTAGTGTTGGGAACCAGATCTACTATTTGAGGGATTTTGGAGGAGAAATCTTCCTCCTTTCAAGGAGAATTCTTCTTCATCATTTTTTATGAGTACCAATTCGAATTTTCCTCTAGGGGATGGTATTTCTTAGTCTTCTTATGGAAAAAACTTGTATTTTTGTAGCTCCACCTTCATTTCCAGCAGGGATGTAATTATATTGATTCAAATAATAAAGCTTGCTTTCTTTCATAGGACTTTGAGTTTCCTTGGTCTTGGCCATCCCAGGAGCCTCAGAGCCCTTTTTTACAATTTACTTTTCTTCTTTTCGTTTCTTATTCACATGCATCTCTTGTTCTTGTTTTTCCAATTTCCACATTTTGTACTGATGAATTTTTGTTGTAGGATTGGGTTAAATGGTTGAAGTGAGTTCTTTTGTAGGTTATTTACAGAGTTACAAGAATCATTTCATTCTTGGAACAACTTTTTAAGGTCATATAAATCATTGAGCTACTTGGATTAGTTTACTTATTCACAAATTTAAAATTTTAGGAAGTCCCTTGTAGCAAATAGTAGTAATTTTCTGTTATTTTTTAGAACATGCTATTGAGATTCATTTGAGTTTATTCCACTTGCATTATATCATAAAAATATTCAAGTTAATAACAAAATTTACCCTATTGCATTTTCACTTGATTAGGTTAGGCATTTGATAGGTTAACTAACTCACTGGTTCTCGAATTTCCAAATTTTAGACTAGTAATTCTCTGCCATTTTTTAGCACGCGTGAACAATGTTATTTTGGAGTGATTACACTTGGAATGGAGACCTAAGACATCCTACTCAATATAAAAAATTGTCCCATCCCATTTTCATTTTATTTCCTTTTTCATTCGATGAGTTATGTCTTCCTGTATCAAACTTGTAACTTCTTGTGGCAAATCTATAACACCACTTTCCTTCATTAGTTTTGATCCACATTGCAACTATGACTTAGTCTAGATGAATAATTACCTCCAACTATGATTTTATGATCAAGAGAAGCTCCTAAGCCACACCAACCCTTCCTTTTATTCACTGCAAAAACATAGTAGACTTAGTTTCTTTATCACAAGTATGATGCAAGTAGGTTACTGATTTACAAGAAAGTGTGAACTAGGTAGATGGTACATGCAATTATGATTGCTAGTTTGATTAATTATGCAAGATAAAATAGCCTTCTTTTTGAAAGTATATTAAAATTTTTGCTTTCATGAATTGATCAGTTAGAATTTACAAATTGAGCAAGTAGCATTTCCATTTCTTGCAAATAGAGTAACAACTCCATTTTTTCTTTGATTTCATGACTTTCTCTCCATTACATCAGATCAACAAAACACAGATACATTGTATGTTGCACATATAGTGTTGATACCTCTTAATTTTTTACAAACCACAGTTGATAATTAAATTTGGTAGCCTTGGGAGTTTCAACATTCTTGTTGCAATACCGAGGCTCATCAAGTTGGAGTGATCTAGTGAACAGGGTGTTGATAGGACCAAACATGTTGGTAGAGATGGAACAGGAAATGCAGGTTATCAAGAAGAATCTAAAGACAAAAAAGGATGGGCAGAATCTTTTTTCAGATCAAGACAAGTTATTTAAGGAGTTTCAAGCTGGGAAACATGTGTACTTGTGCGTTAAGCCCAAGAAGAGCTCGTTGAGGATCAGGTCATGTGTGAAGTTAGCACCTTGGTATTGTGGGCCTTTTGAGATCCTTGAGAGGATTGGACCTGTTGTAACATGCATTTTTGTTGCTTGTAGTATTCATTTTTCATTCAAGAACTTGAAAATATTTCAAAAAAGATAAAAGCAATAATGACATAGCGGAATCACTAAAGGAACAAGTATAAAAGAATTGGTTCCAGTATATCCATGTGATCAAGTTAATTCATAATATAAATGGTTATACAGAGCCATAACCGAAATATATATACTATGTTATAAAGCCCAAGAATAACAACGAAATGAGAATTCGCAGAAGTCAAGCTTAGAGAGAGTTAAGCAGTGGGAAAATGAAAGGCCAAAACCCTGAAGAAAACCCCACAACCACAAAATAGTGAAGAAGTGGCGCAAAGTCAAAGTGAGTGGACAAATGAAGAATGAGCACATAGGAACCATTGGATCTTGGAGATCAACGGTAAGGTCGAAGGAAATGAACGATCCAGACTAAATCATGTAGATTGGAATTAAGGAATGAACGATGGAGATTAACCAGAAGCGTTGGTGGAAGAGAAATCCGAAGGAGCATCATCGCCATCGATGGTCGAAGATCTATGATCATCAAGTGCGAACAAGTCTGGGCGTTAACCAAGATGAAGGGCGGATTTAAAGTTATAAGTGGGATTTCAGGCAGATGCAAAATGGTAAATAGTATTTAGAGGAAAGTCCTTGATTCCATTCAACGGTTGACACGCAGCAACTAGAGGAGAGAGAGAAACCACTCATTTCGAGTGGGTAACTCTCGTGAAAGTAGTCCACCCGAAATTGATATCAGCCGTCAGATCCTGGGGTTGAAATTTACGGTGGAAAATGGACCTGATATATATATATATATATGTGTTAATGATGTGATTAAATCGCAATCGCAAAATGTAGCGGCAATTATACGAAATCACCCCTGGCCAGACCCAAAAATATATGCATTATGTTTTAAACTCTTGGCGTGTCCGTTATATTGCATATCGTTAAGTTTTGTATTGATATATCATTTGAAAGGGCTGATTGTGATTTGTGATATGAAGTCAATGGAGCATTGAATGGGAGGATCCGATGGATTTATGCAGCCGATTTAATTCTTTTTGATTTCTGCAGTAAACCAAAGATTAGCATTAATTTCATTGTATAAAGGGAAAATCAGTGTTAAAACCAAATCCAAAGAAAAGGTAGTTGGGCATGTTTTCTTTGTATTTTGGCCAATCAAAATGCCCGATATATACATAAGCCCCGTTTTCACACAAGTCAAATTCTAACACAGTTAATTATGGTTAAAGTGGATTAACAATTATTAAAGCATCCACAGAGGAACTCAAGAGCCGATTAATAGAGCCGAAAAGCAAGCAGTTATCCTCATCTTCTAGTTTAGTTATTTCTTGTTATTGTATGTTCTTTGAGGTGTCTTTTACCCTCTGTAAAATTCTGTAATAATTTTTACTTCAGATAGTTAGAGAATCAGTTAAGTAGTTTGATAGTTTTGGAGATCACTAATTATTGCCAATGTATAAAAGAGGAAAAACTACAAAGAAAAAGTTGGTCAGAATTTTTGGAGAACCCGGAGACTAGGCCACTGTATTCCTGATATAACTGTTGGTTAATGAAAGAATCAAAAGTTTCCATGTATTTTTGGGTATGATTTTATGACTTCTCTATTATGTGTCATCTTATATTTTCTTCCTTCAAGTATGGTAATGAAGCTGGAAGTCTTTATTTGCTTATGTAGATAAAGTCAAAGTTCCTTAAAAGAGCGCTTCTATACTTGAAGTTTTCACCTTCCTTTCTAAGTTACAGATAATAGTTTCTGTGTAAGGCATCATATTATCTTTAACTTCTCCATGTGTCACAGATAGTAGATCCTATGTTAAACAACATATTTTCTATGACTCAATTCTCACCTTCATAATTCTTCTAAGTTACAGATAGTAATTTCTGTGTAAGGCAACATATTATCATTAACTTTTCCAGGTGTCACAGATAGTAGATCCTGTGTTAAACAACACATTGTCTCTGACTTCTTCAAGCTTTATTTATTTATCATTCATATTCAGCTATCAAATGGCATTCTGATATTTCCTTGTCACCTAAGTATTGAGAGTTAAAAACCAAGTCTCCCATGTCCTTCATTTGAGAACACAACATATAATTAACTGAAAAATAAGTGATAGTAATTACAAACATTAATGTCTTAAGCACCATTTCTCTATAGCCAGGAAATTGGTTTCTTAAGGTACAACATTAATTTGTACCGCTGTTGGGGAGAGAGGACAAGAACACGTTTCCCTGGGTTGTTCAATATTTTCCTTTGGTTGTTCAGTGAGGAGGAAATATTTTCCTGTTTTGAATCAAAGCAATAAATCTAGCTTCAAGGAGACCCCATACAAGATCAGACACTTCACAACAGAAGGTTCAAGCTCTTTCAGATCCTGAAAATCTATTTTCTAGGAGGGCTGGAAAGTCTAATATCCCAATTACACCCATCCCTACATTGTTTGCATCAGGTAGTAACTTATCTGAACATTCATCTGATAAAGAGTCATCTTTTTCATCATCTTCATTTCAGGAACCTAACTGTCAAGAGAAATCTTTAGAGTCTGTTATTTTCATTTACCTGCTATAATTATTCAACCTAAACCAATATCCACATTACCACCTCTGCACACTCCATTTAGTTCTAAGTTAGGTTTTGCATTTGTTGGTAATCAAGGTTCAATAAACATGGTAGTACTTGCATTCTTGATGAATAGGTATGCACCTCTTCAATTGCCATAACCGTTAAATCAAATGCCACAGGAATACCTCAAGATTCTTCCTCGTATTACAGGGGAAGATGAACAAACTGCAGAGAATCATGTGTCAGTATTTTGCAATTTTGCAGAAAACAAAAATGTTGAACATGTAGATGTTGTTCTAAGACTTTTTGTTCAGTCCTTGGATGGAGAAGTAAGGAAATGGTTTAAATGACTTCCCAATAATTCTATTCCTTCTTGGGAAGAGATGGAACATTTATTCATTCAGAAATGGGGAGAAAAAAATGACCTTGGGTATTCATTAACATAGTTTAATTCCATAAAGAAGAAGTCTAATGAAACTGTGGTCAAATTTGTCAGAAGATTTAACAAATTGTACAATAGTCTCCCAGCGGAGATTAAGCCTCCTCCTGCTAGTGCAAAATTAAATTTTGTAGGGGATTTTGAATCAAATTTTGGATTCACATTAAGGAAAAGAATATCTCCAACCCTTGATCAAATCTAAACAGGTGCATTAGAGATAGAAGAAAATCTGGTGGCTGCAGGAAAAGCACCAAAGACACAGACTATCCAAGGCAAGGGAAAGACAGAGATGGAATCCTGTCAAAGTCAAGCATTGGAGGACATGTGTAATGTAATTAAAACTTTGTCAGATAAGTTAAATAATTTAGAGTTAGAAAATAAGAATTTTCATAAACAAACACAATATAATAAGAACTTTAATCCCCAATACAAAAGACAACCTTTGCAAATCTTGCAGAAGGAAAGAAAAGATCAAAATTAGATTCAAGCACCATTATATATAGAAGTAGATCCTGGTGAAGAACAAGAGCAACCTGAAGATCAAATTTCTACATTATATGCAATAGATGAAGATGAACTTGGTATCGAAGAAGAAGAATATGAATATGGTGAAACATATGCCATTCATGATGAAAATAAAATTGATGAATTTGTAAAAAGAGCTTCGGCGAAAATCACATAAAAAGATTATTGTCGACGCGTTTCAAACCAACTAGTGTGGTTCATCGTCAGGACGAGTTGAAGAAACATATCAGGCTTTAGCAATTTAAATAGGCTGAGTAGAGACTCCAACGGCTACCTAACAGCTATATTTGACTCTAGGACCAAGGCCATAAATAAATTTAATCTAATTATTATTATATTATTATTTTAATTCTAGAGATGAGAGAAATTAGGTAAGATTAATCAATTAGCGAATATTATCCCAAGAAATTTATTTGTTTAAATAAATTAATGGTTATTTAAAACTTGGAATGGTTTATTTTGAATGAATAATGAATTAATAAATGAGTAATTTACGTTATATATATTAATAAATCTAATAATA
>APFE030882020.1:47928-68133 GCA_000404065.3 Pinus taeda | reverse complement strand
TGATTAATCTTACCTAATTTCTCTCATCTCTAGAATTAAAATAATAATATAATAATAATTAGATTAAATTTATTTATGGCCTTGGTCCTAGAGTCAAATATAGCTATTAGGTAGCCGTTGGAGTCTCTACTTAGCCTATTTAAATTGCTAAAGCCTAATCTGTTTCTTCAACTCGTCCTGACAATGAACCACACTAGTTGGTTCGAAACACATCGACAATAATCTTTTTATGTGATTTTTGCCGAAGCTCTTTTTACAAATATGATGGATCACAGAAGCCTCAATTCTAAAATTGATGAATATTGGAAGCAATTCTCTGATTTTATGCAGGCTGAAATACATAAGAAAATATGAATTGAGATCGAGGAAAAGATCAAGAAATCAAGAAAATGAAAGTGAGGAACAACTTTCAACTTCCTCACCAAAGGCGATTCCACAAGAATATCAGCCTGCAAAATAAGTGAATAAAAGAAAGCAACAACAGAATGAAAATGGCAAGACGTAGATACTTCAAGGTGAGTCTTCTCAAGATCAAGTTGAAAAAATTCCTTTGGAGAAACTTGTTTCAATTCCTCAAGTAATTCCAGTCATGAAAAATGGTGAAGAGGGGAACAAAAGGACTGCTAAACAGGGTCACTTGTTTAGTCTTACTAAGGAGTTGGAAAAAGTAAGAATTCAGGTTCCTCTTACAGAATTGACAAGAATACTTATTTATCAAAAGGAGATTGTTGAGTTTGTTAATTTGAAAGAAAATGAAATTATAAATGACATTGTAAATCTGCATGAAGACAAACCAATAGTGGTTTTTGGTCCACATGTTGAGGAAATAGACTCTTCAATACTGCCTTTTTATATTTCTTTATTGGTCCATGATTTCCTCTTACATAATTGTATGTTTGATTTGGGAGCTTCACACAATCTTATTCCTTTTTCAGTAATGAAGCAACTAAATCTACAAGTTACCAAACCCTATAGGGACTTGTATTCTTTTGATTCGAACAAAGTCAAGTGTCTTGGGGTCATTAAGGATCTGGCAGTGTCACTAGCACAAATTCTAGCGAGAAGCTTGGTCATGGATGTAGTAGTAGCAAATATCCTTGCTAAATATGGTATGATTTTATCTATGGCATAAATTGGGTGGTGTTTTGAAGCTAGATTTTACGTATGATGTTATACCAACTTTTGGTGTGGAAGAGAGACGATTGTACAGAGAAACTAGATTTGTAAAAACAATTACAAAAAATGGAGCAGGTAATTCACCTATATATAGCCAGGATAAGGATGACTTTGCTTGTTTCATGCTACATGATAATGCAGAGCTAGCTGAATATAATCAGAAGCAGCTTGCTTCAGCCAATCTAATTACAGAGCTGCAAACTGAAGAAGTGTCGAAATGTTTCTTTGATGGAGCTTATTCCAAGGAAGGAATAGGTGTTAGTTTTCTTCTAATTGCACCTGGAGGTAATATGTTCCCTTTTTCCTTTAATATAGAGTTCGAGGAAACAAATAATGTGGCAGAATATGATTCCTTGATTATTGCTTTACAAATAGCTAAACAGATGAGACTTAAGTCAATTTCTGCTTTTGGAGATTCAACGCTGATTATTAAGAAAATAAAAGATCACTACCAAACAAAGCACCCTAGGCTTGGGGCATACAGAAATGAGGTATGGGATTTGATTGAGAACTTTTTTGAAGCTTTTAACATTCAATTCATTCCAAGAGATGAGAATAGATTAGCAGATTCATTGGCTGTGGCTGCTAGTACTTTTAAGCCTCCTATTAATCCAAGAATAAGATATGGGATAGAGATGAGACACAAACTCTTTGTTCCTGATAATGTTAAGAATTGGGAAGTTTTTGAGGATGATCAACAGATTAAGGATTTTTTGACTATGGTTGAAGAGTTTCATGGCACAGAAATTGATCAAGATGAAGAAGAAACAACAGAAGTTGTAGAAGTCGGTGGTTTAAAAGATTCAATAACTAATCAGAAAATCTTTCAATTGAAAGATAATATTATGCCAAAGGGACTTGTTCCCCTTGAAAGACTTTTTAATCCCAATGACATGGCTGTTGACTTAGGGAAAATTTCATATGAGGAACACATTTAGGATCACAACCCTGGAACTTAGGAGAATCTCAGGCTAGTGAAATTATTCAATGGAGTTCCACCTAATTTTCAAGAAAGATATATTAAAATTTTTAAGAATTATGTTTATGTCTTTGCATGGTCTTATGAAGATATCAAAACCTATGATGTAAATATTATTTAGCACAGGATCCCTTGAAGGAGGGAATTAAACGCTACAAATAGAAGCTTAGACAGATAAATCCTTTGCTTCTAGCATCAATTGAAAAGGAGGTCAAGAAGTTGCTTGATGCTAAAATAATAGTTGCACTTAGGTATTCTGATTGGGTGGCTAATTTAGTGCTTGTGAGAAAGAAAAATGGAGAAATAAGGTTATGTGTGGATTCAAAAATCTCAACAGGGCTTCTTTGAAAGATAAATATCATTTGCCTAAAATGGATCATGTGCTGCAAAAGGTAACAAAATCTTTTAGAATGTCAATGTTAGGTGGATTTTCTAGTTATAACCAGGTGGTTGTGGATAAGGAGGATCAGATGAAAACGACATTCACAACTCCCTGGGGAACCTTTATGTATGCCAGAATGCCTTTCGGATTGATGAACGCAGGTGTTACATTTTAAAGGGCTATGGAAATTGATTTTGTTGGAGATAATTTTGTAGTAATATATTTGGATGATATTACTATTTTCTCAAAGTTTGATGAAAAACATTTGAACCATTTGAAAAAGACTTTTGATAAATGTAGAAGATTTCGAATTTTCTTAAATCCCAAGAAATCCGTTTTTGCTCTCGAAGAAGGAAAACTATTGGGGCACATTGTTTCCAGAGATGGAGTGAAGATAGATCTAGCCAAAGTACAAGTTGTGCAAAAAATACCATTTCCTAGGAGTAAAAAGGATATTCAAAAGTTTTTGGAAAAGATAAACTTCCTCAGAAGATTTATATCCAGCTGTGCAGAAATTGTAAAAGAAATTTCTAATATGCTAAAGAAGGAGAATGAAGTGAATTGGACCAAAGAATCTAGAGAATCATTTCCAAGATTAAAAAGGCATTACAGGTAGCTCCAGTCTTAATTAACCCTGATTACGAAAAGTCTTTCCACATTTTTTCATTCGCATCATCAAATTCAATAGTTGATGTCTTACTGCAGAAGAATGATGAAGAGAAAGAGAAACCAGTTGCATTCTTCAGTAAGATTCTTAGGGATTCTGAGCTGAAATACAATATTATTGACAAACAGGTGTATGATTTGGTAAAAACCCTAAAAGCTTTTAGAACTTATGTGTTGCAGTCACAAATCATTGCTTATGTGCCAAATGCTGTAGTGAAATATGTATTGCTACAGGGAGATGTAGAAGGTAGAAGAGGAAAATGGATAGCCAAGATCCAAGAATATGATTTGGACATAAAACCCACAAAGTTGGTGAAAGGACAAGTATTGGTAAAAACGTTGACAGAATCAAACTTTCAGGCATTGGGAATCAACTTGTTGGTATCTGTGGATGAAAAAGCTGCTGAAGAAAGTGAGGGAAAGCAAGATCCAGGTATGAAGATCAAGGATAAATTTTTGTGCTCAGAATGGTATAAGCATATAATTCATTATTTTTGCTTTCTTTCCTATCCCCAATCCTTAGATAGAACAAAGTATAGGTCACTAAAGATCAAGGCACAACTGTATGTGATTGTGGAAGGCAGATTGTACTGGAAGGATCTTGCTGGAATTTTATTGCTATGTTTAATAGAGGATGAATTTACAGAAACAATCAAAGATTATCATGAGGGGTTATGTGGAGGACATTACAATTGGAAAGTAACTGTACATAAGATCCTTCAGGCAAGATTTTATTCGCCTACTTTATTTGGTGATACATATAAGTTTGTTAGAGGTTGTCAGAAGTGTCAGCTTTTTGCCGAGAAAAAGAAATTAGCCCCTTTACCTTTGATTCCAGTTTTCATAGAGGAACCATCTAGACAATGGGGATTGGACTTTGTTGGAGAAATAAATCCACCTTCAAGTAGACAACACAAGTGGGTTCTCACAACAACTGTTTATTTCACCAAATGGGTAGAGGCTATATCTACTAAGAAAGAAAATGTTCATATAGTAATGAAGTTCTTGGAGGAGAATATTTTTAGCAGGTTTGGATGCCCCATCAAAATTATAATAGACAATGCTCAATTCTTCAATTCAAGTAAGTTTATTACCTTTTGTCACAATTATAATGTTACTTTGTCCCATTCAATGACTTACCATCTGCAAGGAAATGGATTGGTTGAATCTACTAACAAAACTTTGATGAAGATCCTTAAGAAAACCATTGCAGAAAATCAAAGAGATTGGGATTCTAAGCTAAAGTTTTCTCTATTGGCTGCTAGAGTAACTACAAGAAGATCTACAGGGAAATCACCTTTTGAATTAATATATGGAACTCAGTCTTTGTTTCCAAGTCAACTTGTGAAGTCAGTGATTGCAATGATTCAGGAGGTGAAAGAAGAACCAAATGCTTTGATAAGAAGAATGAATAAAGTGATGGAGATAAGCAAGAATAGGGACAAGGTAAGAGACAACTTGATTATTTATCAATCCAAGATGAAAAATATTTTTGACAGAAAAGCCAAGGAAATTGATTTTAAGGTTGCAAATTTAGTATTGAGATGAGATACCAAAAGAGAAGATAAGGGTAAACATGGGAATTTTGATCCTCTCTGGTATGGCCCTTTTAGAATTGTTGAAGTAAGACCCAATAATACCTTCATTCCTGAGAATCTTGATGGTGAAACTCTATAACTGCCTGTCAATGGGAAATACTTAAAGAATTACTTCCAGTTCTGAATAATAAGCGTCATGTCATTATAAATACTGGAGTGAAATCAATGTACAAATGCGAAGCAATATATGACTCCATGCCTGAAGTGAAGGCTCTAATCTACGGTTCTTAGTGCTTCTATGGCAAAAGAACTATCCCCAGGTGGAGCCAGATGTTGTAACATGCATTTTTGTTACTTGTAGTATTCATTTTTCATTCAAGAACTTGAAAATATTTCAAAAAAGATAAAAGAAATAATGACATAGCGGAACCACTAAAGGAACAAGTATAAAAGAATCGCTCCCAGTGTACCCATGCGATCAAGTTAAATCATATTATAAATAAATGGTTATACGGAGCCATAACTGAAATATATATATATACTATGTTGTAAAGCCCAAGAATAACAACGAAGTGAGAATTTGTAGAAGTCAAGCTCAGAGAGAGTTGAGTAGCGGGAAAATGAAAGGCCAAAACCATGAAGAAAACCCTGGAACCACAAAATACTCAAGAAATGGCACGAAGTCAAAGTGAGTGGATAGATGAAGAATGAACGCATAGGAACCGTTGGATCTTGGAGATAAATGGATGAGGTCGAAGGAAATGAATGATCCAGACTAAATCATGTAGACTGGAATCAAGGAATGAATGACAGAGATTAACTAGAAGCACTGGTGGAAGAGAAATCCGAAGGAGCATTGCCGTCGTCGATGGTCAAAGTTCTATGGTCATCGGGCGCGAACAAGTCCAGGCGTTAACCAAGACGAAGGGCGGATTTAAAGCTATAAGCGGGATTTCAGGTGGATGCAAAATGGTAAATGGTATTTAGAGGAAAGCACCCGATTCCATTAAATGGTTGACACGTAGCAACTAGAGGAGAGAGAAAAACCACTCATTTTATGAGGGTAACTCTCGTGCAAGTAATCCACCCGAAATTGATATTAGCCGTCGAATCTTGGGGTTGAAATGTACAGTGGAGAATGGACCATATATATATCATATATATATAATATATATATATATATATATATATATATTTTATATATATTATATGTTAGTGATCCAATTAAATCGCAATTGCAAAATGCAGTGGCATTTATATAAAAACATCCCTGGCCGAACCCAAAAATATATGCATTATGTTTTAAACTCTCGGCGCATCTGTTATATCACATATCATTAAGTTTTGTATTGATATATCATTTGAAAGGGCTGATTGCAATTTGTGATACAAAGTCAATGGAGCATTGAACGAGTGGATCTGATGGATTTATGTAGCTGACTTAATTCTTTTTGAATTCCATGGTAAACTGAAGATTAGCATTAATTTTGTTTTATAAAGGGAAAATCAGTGTTAAAACCAAATCTGAAGAAAAGGTAGTTGGGCATGTTTTCTTTGTATTTTGGCCAATCAAAACACCTGATATATACATAAGTCTAGTTTTCGCACAAGTAAAGTATAACGCAGTTAATTACTAGTAAAGCAGATTAATAATTATTAAAGCATCCACAAAGGAACTCAAGGGCCGATTAACAGAGCCAAAAATCCAGTAGTTATCCTCATCTTCTAGTTCAGTTATTTCTTGTTATTGTATGTTCTTTGAGGTGTCTTTTACCCTCTGTAAAATTTTGTAATAATTTTTACTTCAGATAGTTAGAGAAGAAGTTAAGTAGTTTGATAGTTTCGGAGATTGGTAACTATTCCCAATGTATAAAAGAGGAAAAACTACAAAGAAAAAGGTGGTCAGAATTTTGGGAGAACCTGAAGACTAGGCCACTGTATTCCTGATATAACTGTTGACTAATGAAAGAATCAGAAGTTTCCATGTATTGCTGGGTGTGATTTTGTGACTTCTCTGTTATGTGTCATCTTATGTTTTCTTCCTTCAAGTGTGGTAATGAAGCTATAGGTCTTTATTTTATTATCTAGATAAAGTTAAAGTTCCTTAAAAGAGTGCTCATATACTTGAAGTTTTCACCTTCCTTTCTAAGTTACATATAATAATTTCTGTGTAAGGCAACATATTATCTTTAACACCTCCAAGTGTCATAGATACTAGATCCCGTGTTAAACAGCATATTGTCTATGACTCAGTTCTTACCTTCATAATTCTCCTAAGTTACAAATAGTAGTTTTTGTGTAAGGCAGCATATTATCTTTAACTTTTCCAAGTGTCACAAATAGTAGATCTTGTGTTAAATAGCATATTGTCTCTGACTTCTTCAAGCTTTCTTCATTTATCATTCATATTCAGCTATCAAATGGCATTATGATATTTCCTTGTCACCTAAGTATTGAGAGTTGAAAACCAAGTCTCCTAGGTCCTTCATTTGAGAACACAACATATAATTAAGTGACAAATAAGTGACAATAATTATAAACATTAATTCCTTAAGCACAATTTCTCTACAGCCAGGAAATTGGTTTCTTAAGGTACCATAGGACCAGTGGCCTACAAACTTTCACTCCCTTCGATAATGAAAGTCCATGATGTTCTCCATGTTTCGTTGCTTACAATATATGTAAAAGATGTTGATCATGTTATTAATTGATCTATATTGTAGGTGGAGCCAAAAGGAAAATTCGAGTCGGAACCTCAGTGTATTTTGAAGAGAAATATGTTCATGCTTTGGAACTGAGAAATCAAGAATATTAAAGTGTAGTGGAATCACTTTGGGCCAATGAAGCTACATGGGAGATGGTTGATCATATGTGGGAAATGTATCCTTCTCTATTCGCTGGTTGAGTTGATACATTTTGATATATGTTTTGACATGGTGTTTTGGTATATGTATATATGTATATGGATGTAAATACTGCCATGGGTTGTGTTATAAATATCCAATAAGCCGTATGATTGTCATATTGTTATGTTGCTCATGTTGGTTTTCTTTTCAAGAGGTTGACTATTGTAAATATTTCATCGAGTTAAGTTATAAATCTCCATGGGTAGTATGCTTTTCTTTTCAGCATCTTGTTGGTTGTAGGTTTCATTGAACACCGAGGATGGTGTTCCGCTAAGGGGGAGGGATCTGTAACAACCCCGGGTTACAAATCCATGTAATAAAGTTAATAAAGGAAAAATAAGACTAAGGTTATGGGACACTTATTCCAAACTTTATGTTGGGAAAAACATCCTAGTTTGGGTATTCATTTGGTTTATTATGGCTAAAGAAATTTTACAAAGGCAATGATAAAGACTTTAAAAAGGAAAAGGGGCATTAATTGGAATTTTTATTTATCAAAATAAAGGAAATTAGGAGAAAAGGAAGGTGAAAGGTCACAGGGTGCATGTGAGGACAAAAATGAAGGAAAATAATGAAAATTGAAGAAAATAGAGGCCACATTTATAAAAAGGCTTACAAGGATCAGTTCATAACCTTTTTTCAATTCAGTTTTGGAGTTATCTCTCTATTCTCTCTACTCTCTCATACTCTCATACACTTAGATTATTCTTGGAGCACTCTAGCATTGGAGGAAGAAAGGCAAAGGAAAGGCAAGAAAGAAAAGGGAAGTAAAGATCAAGCAAGGATGAGAGGGGTCAAATGGCTACAACAAGATTACTTGCAAGTATTGAGTTGCATGTATGATTTCCTTGCTAGTTTTGGCATGCATGGTACATGCATGTTTATAATTGGTTTTCTTGTTGTCATTGGCATGGGTCTTGCCAGGTGTGACAGTGGATTTTATCCTTGCCTTGCCATTTCTGGATAGCCATGGTGTGATGGGACTCTTTTACTTGGTTGAGCTGGATTGCTAGATGGTTTTGAAATTAAGTGGGGTGGTCTTAGGAAAATTAACAAGTCCTAGGAATCCATTCAATGGTAATGGCAAGATAGACGGTAATTCTTGGTTGTGAATACCCTCGTTGGACCTAGAAATCCCTTGACTGGTAATGGTGGGATATACAGTAAATCTTGGAGGTGTATATGCTCGTTGGGCCTAGGAATCCCTTAACTGGTAATTGAGGGATACACGATAAATGCTAGAGGGTGGAGACATACAAATTCCTCATGGTTTAGGTGGATAAATCCAGAGGCATCCATGCTTGTTTAGGGCCTAGTGATTCCTTGACCGATACATGGTAGGATTGCGTTAAATCCTATATTGTATGTTTATTGTTTGGGCCTAGGAATCCCTTGGCGAGATACATGGTAATCCTTTAGGAAGCCTTAATTGGTTTTGTTATGAGTCCTATATTCATGCTTGGAATACGGCACAAGGGTGATTAGCTGAAAAAAATATTTTGGTTTAACTAATCTACGGTCAGGTGGTACGTAGGAGTCCTAGGCTTGATTTCATTTTGCATATGTTGATAAGAGCTATTTTTATCAAGTGTATTATGTGTAAATATTTTTTTTATTATGTGATGGTAATGGTTGTTCTATCATTATTATTCTACTCGTTATATGTTGGTTATAGGCATTGTTTAAGATAGACTTGAGTTATGGATCTCATCATGATTTGATTAGTAAATAAATGAATAGTGAATGTATGACTTAATAGATGATAATGCAAATATTATGATAGGCATCAGACCTTCTTGACAAATCTGTGATAAGTATGAAGTCCCTATGATCATATGTGTTTATATGACTTGTAGATTACATGTTCATGATGTGTTTGACAGAATGTCTATCATGGCTAAGCCTTTTTAGATCAGGACTTTATTCAAGTTTTCCATTAGAGTCCTTTTCATCTTATTATTGATCATTTATGGAAGTTTCTTGAAGTTCTGGGTTGAGGCCTAAGTCCTAGCCCTAAAAAAGTTGCTCAAAATTTAGGTCATTGGCACATAACTTCCTGAAAAAGGCCATAGTCACATGTATGCCTTTCTATGGGAGTGACTGGAGGGTATCATTCACATGGAGGGGTTTTCATGGGAGCGACTGGGGTTATAGTGCAGTCAAGAAGCGAGTTCTCTCAGGGGTTGGACACCTTGAGGGGTTTCTTGGATCCTAAAGGTTCTGTAGCTCCTAAGCAAGGTCAGTTTGGTTTTTCTTTGTTGATTTCACTTCCTTAACTATAATTGGGGAGTTGAATCATATCATAGAAACTCATCATCACATGTTTACCCTGGTGGAATGATTAGCTTGGGTAAATGTGGGAGGAGGGTGTTACAATATGGGATAGAGATTGAATGCTATGTATATGTATATATATGTGTGTGTGTGTGTGTGGATTTCTAAAATCTGTGAATTCTTCGAATGCATTGAATATATGTGCACGAAATGACCCTTTTAATGGTGCATGCACTCCTATAAGTGGGTATATATATCATATATTCAATGTGTGGATGAATTTCCTATGAACAATGGTTGAACTTTGCATTGAAGGAAATCAACCTGTCGAAGATTGTGAACTGTGTTGCATATGGATAGTTTATGTGATCTGAACTTAAACAAGAATGCAAAAATTATAGATATAACTATAAATACATAGATGCAGTAGAAATAACACTTCATTTCGTTAATATCACAATACTAAAATATGCTTGCAACCAGAATGGAAATAAACTAGCTCGGGCGATGGTAGCTTATCTCTAAGAAGAGATGTGGTGGCTACATGCCTCTGAATTGTGTTACAATGAGGCTCAAGGGCCTATTTATGAAATAAAAATAAGGTAAAATGTTAAACAACAAAAACCCTAACCCCAGGAGATGGAATACCAAGAGTTTGTGGGGCCCATTAGGGTTAGTTGGGAAGCTAACTTCCCGGGGTTGTAACTTGGTCATATTATCTTTGTTTGGCACGCACGATATCTTGTTGGAAAGGTCTCTCTTAGTACTACAGGATTTGTGATAGGCCCTTGCCTATGGACATGGACAGTTTTGGACCTCAAAAAAGCAATGTTTAGGGGGTCAAAACATCTCCGGAGGTTCGAGACTCAAAAATTGCTAAAAATAGTAAAATGCTTAGATACACAAGGAAACAAATGAAACTAATTGGAGATCTAGGTGGAATAGGCAGGTGGCCTCCAATATCCACCTAGATTATTCATCCCTACTTAGGAAGAAATGGTCCCCATTGCATGCATAGCCTTGATGAGGTGAGGAAATTTTTGTTGAACCTAGTCCCTGCTGAACCACTTTGCTTGGTGAAGGAGTTGGCTTGATTTGACAACTCGATACAGTTGGATCCTCCGTTGGCGAGTGTTCTTGATCTGTGTATCCATGATATAATTAGTTATGGAATGTTCCATGCAGTATTGGTTGAACTCTATTGGTGTGAGTTGTTCTGCAATGTCAGATGTGTCCAACAATGGTTGAAAGTATGCCCAAAGTCGGTCTACATTGAATACTGGGTGCAGACCAAGGAACAAAGGAATTATAAGCTCAAAGACATTGTCCCCCACAACCTTTGTGATGGTGTATGGCCCATATTGGAGCGAACAAATCTTACACTGGGGTCCAGTCAGGCACTCCTTTTGCAAATGTAGCCAAACTTTGTTGCCCACCTGGAACTTGTGTGGAACTCGATGTTGATCATGGCGTTGCTTGTACTTAGCATTGGCTTTGTCCAATATATCATGAACCTACTGGAGGATGTGTTGAATGCATTCAATGAAGTTGTTAGCCCTGTTGGCTTGAGACTGGACGTCAGCTGAATCTGCCTGAGTAGCTGCAAATGGTATGGCCACATCATTGCGACATAATGGTTGAAATCCTAGCCCTACCTAAAAGGGGTTGTGTCCCATTGAGCTGTGGAGATCTCTATTGTAGCTGTGATCGACATAGGGGAGGCTTTCATCCCATGTGCGTGGATGCTTCGAGTTGTACATGCATAGAATGTGTACGATCATCCTATTGATGACCTCTGTTTGGCCATCATTTTGGGGATGGAAAGTCATGGACTTATTAAGTTTGGTATCCAACATTGACCAGAGAGTTGACCAAAATGCACCCAGGAATTTGTTGTCCTGATTTGAGATAATGGACGGTGGGATCCCGAAGTGTACCCACACTCACTCAAAGAAGAGTCTAGCAGTAGCCTCTATTGTGATACTCTTCTTGCAAGGCTCCATAATGGCCATCTTAAAGAATCCATCGATGACCATAAAAACATAGTAGTTATCATGCTTAGAAGAAGGAAGGCCCGACATGTAATCCATGGAGATGGATTCCCAAGCTCGACTAGGAGTAGGAAGAGGAGTATATAGGCCTTGCTTCTTGATGGTTGGTTTGGCAATGGCATAAGTAGTGCAGGATTTAATGTACCTCCCAACATTATGACGAAGGTTTCGCCAATGCAAATACTTCTACAATACTGCCACTATTTTCTCTACTTCGAAATGTCCAGTGATGGGACTGTAGTGCACATCCCAAATTATCTTGGCACGTTCACTTGAAGGAACATAGATGTATCCTAGATGGCATAACAATTCAACTTGGAGGTGAAAATTTGGAACTTTCTTACCTTCCAGGAGTTTCTAGTATGTGGTGTCGAATTTTCGATCATGGTTGTAAAGATATGACCACCCTGAAGTCTCATGCCCATAGGAGTCAAGCACAGTGATCAACACCATGACTAGTGGTCGGATGAGGTAGTTTGTAACATTATTGGTGCTTCCCTTCTTGTACTTAATGTTAAAATGTAATTATTGCATGTATGTGGACCATTTCTGATGGTGATAATTTTGCAACTTGCATTGTGATTGTATGAACTACAGGGGTTAGTGGTCTGTGTGGATAACCATTTTCTTCCTCAAAATATAATGCTTCCATTGACGGTAGACCTGCAAAATGGAATACCTTTCTTTTTCATAAGTGGAATACTTTCAGACTATGTCTAAAAGTGTCTCACTGTGGTAAGCCATTAAATGCCCCTGTTGAGTAAGAACTACACCAATAACATAGCCAGAGGAATTTGTCTCAATCTTAAATGGTTGATGCAGATTTGGGAATGTGAGGACCGATGCAGAGCAGAGGCGATGCTTCAACTCAAAAAAATTATTCTATTAGGTTTCGAACTGATTTTTTTTTTTCTTTCGCTCCATGCTTGGTACTTGACTTAAAGGTCAAGTGATATGAGAGAACTCGAACACGAACCTGCGGTATCAATTGGCAAGATCCAGAAAGCTATGGAGCTCCGTTAGAGCGGTTGGGGCTGACCAATCCTGAATGAATTTTATCTTGGATGGATCCAAAAGTGCACCCTTCGATCTAGCCTAGATATTGAACCTGGGTCATGTTAAAAGTCCATTTTTCCAAATTGGCACACAACTTGTGTTGTCATGGGGTTTGAATGACTTGTCGAATATGGTGGAGGTGCTCTTTCCAACTCTAGCTGAAGTTCAAGATGTCATCTAAATACACCACCATGAATGCATTGGTAAAGGGTTGTAAGATATCATCCATCAATCTCATGAAGGTTGCAGGGGCATTCGTAACTCTAAAAGCATGACTAACCATTTGAAAAGGACCTTATTGGATTTGAAGGCAAGCTTCCGCACATCAAAGGGTTCGATAGGCACTCGATGATAACTAGACTTCAAGTCAATATTTCTGAAATATTTGCCCCCCCTTGAGCTGGTCTAGAAGGTTTTCAATCCATGGGATTGGGTAAATATTCTGGACAGTGGTCTTGTTTAATGCCTAATAGTCAATATAGAGTCTCCAAGTCTTGTCCTTCTTATGTACCAATATAATCGAGCTCCCACATGGTGATGATATTGGCCCGATGTTCCCTTTTTGTAGTAGCTCCTAAATTTGCCTCTTGATCTCATCGTTCTCTAGAATAGAGTGTCGATAGATCGGTTCGTTGGGTAGTGGTGCGCCCAGGGTCAGATTGATGGAGTACTTGACCTGACAATGTAGAGGTACCCCTATAGGTGTGGTGAAAATATCCTTGTACTCCTCCACAATCTTATCCATTTGTTATTGTTCTGCAAAGGAGCCCTATCTAGAAGTCATGGCCACAACCTTCTTAATTTGCTAAGGGAAAATCATATAGAAAATACGTTTCCTACTCTGGGAAATGACCTTACTGCATTTCTTCACAGTGATCAAAGAGATGGTGGTAGGTGAGGCTACCTCTGGTATCCTGTAAAACTGATTTCCCAAATTAATAATCACGGGGCAAGGTCTAGACTCATATACAACATGCCACTTCCACAAGTATGATTTTCCTAATAATACATCACAAGCTTCAAGAGGAGTCACATCACAAAGTACCACATCACAAAGTACCACATCCATGAAGGGATTGATGTTGTAGGGAAGGTCGTCCTTGATGAAGCCACCCGATGGTGTATGATTGTGCATGGGCTATCGTCAGTAGGTCCAGCTGCATCATGAACTTTATTGAAATGATGTTCTTTTGGCTCCCGCTTTCGACAATGAATTGGAGTGGAGAACCCTTCACCCACATCAGTGAGTGGAAGAGGCATTCTCCCTCCTTTGGATCTTCATGCTCATTCTTCTGGATCTTGCTGGTGGCCACTGTGGCACTGGGCTTCATGTCAATGATTTGCTTCCCTTTGTCATTCCCCTTGTCAGGTTCTGACTCAGAGTTGAAACATATGTCTGATTCAGAAGCCTTTAGCTCGGCCACCAGTGACTGCTTGGCTCGACACTCACTTTTGTTGTGAGTGGATCTCTTATAGAAGTCACACCATTTTCTTCTGTCCTTCTTTATCATCGGGGTGTTGTTCTTTTCTTATGGCTTCAACAGTTTGTCCTAGTTTGCCCTACCTTGGCTTTGACCTTTGATCTGTGGTTTGGGGGTGCATTTTCCTTGCTTCGGATTCGCAGATCCAAAGTCTTGCTTCTTCTGTTTAAACTTCTGCTCAATCTTGACAATGTATCGGTATGCCGTGCTACGCAAAGAGATGTCTGGAAACTCCATCTCATCCTTGATGTACTTGTGCAGGTAATCGAGGTACTTGAGTACCAAATGCCGCTTAGAATCCTTGATACCCAATTTGTGTGGAGGGTTTAGAAAACTTTTGTAAACTCCGACACATCCTTGTGCCTTCCCTGTCATAGCATGGTCCACTTTATGTATTTATCTTCATAGCTCCTGACAGGGTATTATTTTTCCTTGATGGCATATAGGAAAGAATCCCAAGTTGTGTGGTTGAAAACAGTGAGGATTCCCTCTCGTCCTTTTGTTCACAGTAGGTTTCCCAACAGTCCTTGACATGTGGGGTGGCTTTGAGAAGTGAAAAAGTAATCTTTTCCCGATTGGAAAAGTCACAAACTGAAAAATATCCTTCCAACAGATTCAACCATTTATCTATGGCATTTACATCTATCTGGCCCTCAAATATGGGAATGCCAAATTTAACATGTACCTTAAAAGTAGTGGCACCTCCAGAGTGGTTGTAGGATGAGGATGTGTCGCCTATGGGTAGTCATCGAAGGATCTGGGAAAATTTATCGATCATTGCGTTCTTCTATCACTCGAGGGCTTCCTCGAGCAATATTTTGATAATATCTACTACCCCCTTGTCTTTCTTTTCTTCTGCCATGGGAGGTCGTCGAGGTTTGCGAGGCTGGTCTTGCATAGGTTCAATCATATTGAGCCTTTACTCCTTATATCTTGACCTTGTTGGGGACATGCAAAGAAAAACAGAGAAAGAGTTACTAGCATTATGGGATATAATATACTTCGCAAAGCTACAACAAATTGATTCATTGCGTGTGTTTGGAGACTCAAGAGTCACTAAAGATGGGGATAATGAAAAAACCAATCTTGAAGTGATCAGGGGCTCATGTCCCAAGTGTCGTAAAATGCTCAAAAATGAAAGTGCTCAGAATTAGCTTAAACCTAAACTAATGGATAAAGCTCATTCTTTTAATTCCGACGCTGTAAACGGTTCAAAAAACGGTCGTCGTATGAGAACGTTATGCCAAAAACAAAATCACCCAATAACCCTTAATTTTTGAATTTTGAAAAAAAAAATAAAAAAAGAATATTCTATAGAATATTCCTTGGAATATTCCATGGAATATTCCTTTTGGGCAGGCCAATTAGAAGCTTCCATGTGGCAAGCTCAAAAGCCGCCACATGGCCCAGGGTGACGTCAGCAAGAGTATTTCGGTTATTTAAAATTTTGGTTGGTGTATGGAGGATCGAACACACGACCTCCCGCATACAAGTGCCACGCCTTACCGTTGGGCCACAACGGCGGAAGTTGAAAGGACACGAACCAATTGTTATTTAAATTTTGAAAAAGGTTTTCGGCGGGAAATGAAAGGGGCCAGCCGCGCATACATATGACCACAACCCAAAACAGTGGGCTAAACCTTTAACTGCCCAGCACAAAATTCGAGGCAAACCACCAACGATTTTTCTGGTCACATGCGGGTTTCACTGGCCATTAACTGACAGTTCAGTTGGCGGAAATTTTGGCGGAGCGACAAATTTGGCAGACCCTCCATAATTGGCGAAGTTAATTGGACTCCAACTAAAGTTAGCTGGAGCGTTTCTAGGCATAACTGGAGGAAAACTTTAATGAGCCATAACTTTGGCTAGGAAAGTCGGTTTTGGATGATTTTTTTTTTAATTTTTTTTTTTGGGTATTTTCGACCTTCTGAAGCCATTGGCATAGGTTTGACAGCCATCTGAGGACATTTGCAGAGGTTTTGTTGCCGTGGAAGTTCTAGGAGCCACTAGGGCCCAGTATTGTGAGAACTGTATAGGGTTGTAAGTATCCATTGGAGGTGAGCCAGTAGTTGAATCTGTTTTTACAGTCTATTCCACCTATAGAGACTTATATTCAGTTGTATATTCATTTTGAGCATTTAATTAAAACGAGGACAGGCCCATTTGGGAGCCTTGGACGCAACAGACGTAGCCCAGGAGGGGTGAACTGCTTTATCAACTTCTTTTGCATCTGTGGTTGATTTATTTTGCAGAAAAAATTCATTTTAATGTGTTAAACAGTAAAAGGAAATAATTCTGCTATGCTTAAATGGATCATGAATAGTTGAAAATTTCATTTGTTTCTTTACTACAAGACATGGGCATCTTTTAAACATGTTTATTACTGAATTGAATACATTGCCAACCATTTACAAGTAGTTTCAAATTCAGATCAAGTTGGTATCAGAGCTATGTTGTTGTTTCTTTGTATCAAAAGCAGTCAAATAAGCTATAGACAGAGCCTAAAACGAGCCAGGAAGCCTTAGAAATGATCTTGTTATACAATTGCAAAGTAGATGAACGCTTTATCAGTCAATCTCTAGTGTGGTTGTCTTTTGATTGTTTTTGTGCAAAGATCTTCTAACTGTCTTGCAAGTATTGATGCTTACTAGGTTGAAACTTAAAAGAGGGGAAGGACAGTTGACTAGAGAACGAGATAATCCTCAATCAAGGAATGCCAGAGAGCCATCACCTCCACCTTCAATTTCACCCTCAAGAGTCTCAACAGAAGCTTCCAGAATGTCTGAACAGGAAGGAGAAATTCCTGCAGACATGGATCTGAAAGAAGAAGAAAGAGTCTTCAGAAAGGCTTTCTTGGACCTCACTGAAATGGTGAGGATATTATACCAAGAAAGAAATGAGAAATTGGCTGGAGAAGGGTCCAAACATCCACATGAAGGAGAGGGTTCTTCAGGAGGTAAGAAGGATGATGATCATTCCAAGAAAGGACATGGAGGTAATGGTGATCCACCACCCCCATCGTCACCTCCCTCCTCTTCATCCTCGTCTTCTTCTTCTATGCATAAACATAGATCCTCTGGAAAAAGTCATTTTTTGAAGCTTGATGTCAAATTTGAATTGCCTATGTTTAATGGTGAAGTGAATGCAGAAAAGCTTGACAACTGAATTAGGCAGTTGGAAGTTTACTTGAGGATCCAGAACATGCATGATGATGCCACAAAGATTCAGTGCTTCTTTGAGAATGGATGGAGAAGCATTGGTCTGGTGGGAGGCCAAGACCAAAGAGGAGATCAAGAAATTTGGTAAGGTTACCTTAACATGGACTAACTTTCTGTTAGCCATTAAAAAACAATTTTATACTCTTGCTCACATGCAGAAAGCCATTATGAACTGGAAAAATTTCAGACAACTTAAGGGTCAGAGTGTCCAAGACTACACCAAGAATTCAGGAGAAGAGCTCTTTTGTTAGGGGTAGATTTACAGACCCAGGAAACCTTGCTGAAATATATTGGTGGCTTGCATAGCTACCTTAGACACACCATCTTGATGTTTAACCCTACTAGCCTGGATGAGGTTTGTGTCCAAGCTACCCATTTAGAGGCAAGGGAAAAAACACATTTGAAGAGGGTAGAAACAAGCCCACCAAGGGGAAAAACAAAGAGAAAACCTGCAAGGGAAAGGGAAAAAATAATGCATCTGTCAAACAGGAGAGTGAGAAAGTGATCTGTAAACACTGTTCTAAACCAGGCCATGAGGAGAAAAACTGTTTGAAATTACATCCTGAAAAAAGACCTCAATTTAACAAATCCAAAGGGAAACAGAAAACTGCTGCTACTACATCTACACCACAAGATTTAGGGGATGATTCAGGTGATGAAACCAAAATTACAGCCATGGTTTTGAAAAACTTGAAGGGAAAAGAAATGGAAATTCAAGTCAGCACTAGTACCTCAAACTGTCATGTACAAGCTCCTAATGAGGAAGAAAGAATTGAACTGTTTTATGTGAGGGTGATTTCAAAACATACTAAGATTGACACACTTTTTGATAGTGGGTCACAAGCAAAACTTATATCAGAAGACTTGGTCAAGCAGCTTAAACTTGAGACTGTTCCACATCCGAAGCCATATTCACTTGGATGGATTTGCAAGGATGCAAATTTACAAGTTTCAAGAAAGTGCACATTGCGCTTTGCAATCACTGCACATTTTATTGACACAGTTGAACTTGATGTGGTACCTTTTGATATAGCAGGAATTGTTTTGGGAATTCCTTACTTGTTTGACAGAAAAGCTATCTTTCATCGCCATGAAAACAAATATCATCTTTTCAAATATGGAAAGGAGTTCATTGTTAGAGCTCATCGCAAGAAGACAAATATAAAGATGGTGAATGCAAGACAGGTAAAAAGGCTGGACAATTCAAGTAATAATTTTGTTCTTCTTATGATTAAGCCCAAGGTTGATGTGAATCATGAGTCATTTGACAATTATGATCCAAAACTTAAATCAGATCTGTATGATGTAGTTGATGTATATCATGAGATATTTCAGGAGGCAACAGGTTTGCCTCCTAAGAGGGAGATTCAGCATGAAATCCATTTGCATCCAAATTGTCCTCTTCCAAACATAGGCATGTACCGCATGTCTATTATGGAGAATGCTGAAATAAAGAAGCAAATCAAGGACTTGTTGGACAAGGGTTTCATAAGGCCAAGTACTTCGCCATGTGGGTCACCGATTGTACTGATTCCAAAGAAAGATGGCACTTGGTGTATGTGTGTTGATTTCAGGGCCTTGAACAAGATAACTGTAAAGAATCGTTACCCACTCCCAAGGATAGATGATTTGCTAGACCAGCTGAAAGATGCTCGATATTTCACTAAGTTAGACTTGTGCAGTGGATATCATCAAGTAAGAATTGAAGAAAGTGATATTTGGAAGACAGCGTTTAAAACCAAACAAGTACTCTTTCAATGGCTTGTGATGCCGTTTGGTTTGTGCAATGCACCTGCAACTTTCATGCGAGTAATGGATGATGTCTTGCGTCCTTTTCTTGATGATTTCGTTATTGTCTACTTAGATGACATCTTAATTTTCAGCAAGTCTAGAGAAGATCATGTCATGCATGTTAGGAAAGTACTTGGTGTTTTGAAGAAGAATCAGTTATTTCTTAAAATGTCAAAGTGTGAATTTGGAAAGACTTCTTTGGTTTATTTGGGACACATACTAGGAGGAGGTGCTTTGAGAATTGATCCTGCTAAGATTGAGGCTATTGTGAAGTGGCCTACTCCCAAATCCATTACAGAGGTAAGAAGTTTTTTGGGTGCCGCTCAATATTGGAGGAAGTTCATCTCTAACTTCTCTTCTATAGCAGCTACTATGCATGTAGTAACAAGTGTGAAGCATGCTTTCCAATGGGGAGGCAAGCAGCAAAAAGCTTTCGAATCTTTGAAAGAGAATATTAGTTCAAATCCGGTCCTTGCATTACCGGATTTGAGACAGCCATTTGAGATACAAACTGATGCTAGTGATTATGCCATGGGTGCAGTTCTTCTACAGCATGGTAAGCCTACTACTTTTCATTTTGAAACTTTTAATGGTGTTGTTGTAAATTATCCTACGTATGATAAGGAGTTGTATGCATTGGTACAAAGTGTCAAAAAGTGGAAACACTATTTGATGGGCAAAGAAACT
>APFE030882020.1:18177-42126 GCA_000404065.3 Pinus taeda | reverse complement strand
ACTTCCATTATTAGTGACAAGGATTCCAGATTTGTGGGGAATTTTTGGTCCAACCTATGGGAGATGATGGACACAAAGTTGAAGAAAAGTATTGCTTTCCATCCGCAAACAGATGGAAAAACCGAAGTTGTGAACAGAACCATTGTGCACCTCTTGAGATGATATTGCAGCAAGCATCCCAAGCTTTGGGATGAACATTTTCACTACATATAGCATGCTTACAACCGTGTCAAGCACTCTTCCACAAACGCCTCACCGTTTGTAGCTTGTTTTGGTTACTTGCCCAAATCACCTCTTGATTTCATTCTTGAGAAAGATATTGCCATTGAGGGACATAGTGATATTGACAAAGCTCGTTCATTCATTGAAAGAATTCAGCAATTACATCAGCAAATTCAAGAACAGCTTGAGAAGAGTCAAGGCAAGTACAAGGAAAGACACGACAAGCATAGAGTCTATCACAAGTTTCAAGAAGGGGATGAGGTATGGTTGTACATTAGTAAGGAAAGGATGTAAGGAGAAGGTAAAATGCTGAAGCCTATTCTTTATGGTCCATTCAAAATCCTCAAGAAGGTTGGAAATAATGATTTTCAATTAGATTTGCCTTCCTACATACAAATGCATTCTATTGTTAATGTGGAGAACTTATGTTTGTATGAACCTCCTTTGATCATTGACCATGAAAGCGTTGTTCAGATGCCATCTATAGAAGATTACTCGCCAGAATTCTTAGATGAGCTGAAAGAAGATACAATCCTTGACAGAAGGACACGCACTTCTAGGAGGGGCTATGTAGATTATGTTTGGGTTGGTTTCAAAGGCAGCAAACCGAACAAGGCAAAGTGGATGGAGGTGGACAGAGTGAGGGCGTTGTACCCTCACCTCTTTAACAGGTAGTTGAAGGCTTTTGGGGTCCAAAAGCTTCCCAATGGGGAGGCGTGATCAAGGGCTCATGTCCCAAGTGTCGTAAAATGCTCAAAAATGAAAATGCTCAGAATTATCTCAAACCTAAACAACTGGATAGATCTCATTCTCCTGATCTGGCGCTGCAAACAGTTCAAAAAATGGTCATCGTATGAGAAAGTTATGTCAAAAACAAAATTGCCCAATAACCCTTAATTTTTGAATTTTCAAAATAAAATTAAAAAAAGAACAAAATATTCCTTGGAAGATTCCATGGAATATTTCTTTTGGGCATGCCAATAAGAAGCTGCCACGTGGCAAGCTCAGAAGCCACCACATGGCCTAGGGTGACGTCAACAAGAGTATTTCGGTTATTTAAAATTTTGGTTGGTGTATGGAGGATCGAACACACGACCTCCCGCATACAAGTGCCATGCCTTACCTTTGGGCCACAACATCGGAAGTTGAAAGGACACAAACCAATTGTTATTTAAATTTTGAAAAAGATTTTGGGTGGGAAATGAAAGGGGCTAGCCCCGCATACATATGACCACAGCCCAAAACTGTGGGCTAAACCTTTAACTGCCCAGCACAAAATCCGAGGCAAACCACCAACGATTTTTCCAGTCACATGCGGGTTTCATTGGCCGTTAACTAACAGTTCAGTTGGCGGAAATTTTGGCAGAGATGCAAATTTGGCAGACCCGCCATAATTAGCGGAGTTAACTGGACTCTAACTAAAGTTAACTGGAGTGTTTCTAGGCATAACTAGAGGAAAACTTTAAAGGGCCATAACTTTGGCTAGGAAAGTCGGTTTTGGACGAATTTTTATTTTTATTTTGGGTATTTTCAACCTTTTGAAGCCATTGGAACAGGTTTGACATCCATCTGAGGTCATTTGCAGAGGTTTTGGAGCCGTGGAAGTTCTAGGAGCCGTTAGGGCCCAGTATTGTGAGATCTGTATAGGGTTGCAGGTAACCATTGGAGGTGAACCAGTAGTCAATCCTGAAGGATTAAAATGTTCTGAATCTGTTTTTACAGTCTATTCCACCTGTAGAGACTTCTATTCAGCTGTATATTCATTTTGAGCATTTAATTAAAACGAGGACAGGCCCATTTAGGAGCCTTGGACCCAGGAGACGTAACCTAGGAGGGGTGAACTGCTTTATCAACTTTTTTGCATCTGTGGTTGATTTATTTTGCAGAACAAATTCATTTTAATGTGTTAAACAGTAAAATGAAATAATTTCGCTATGCTTAAATGGATCATGAACAGTGGAAAATTTCATTTGTTTCTTTACTGCAAGACATGGGCATCTTTTAAACATGTTTATCACTGAATTGAATACCTTTCCAACCATTTACAAGTAATTTCAAATTCAGATCATGAAGTCCCTTCATTGTTCTATTGGCAACAAAAGACAAAAGCATTGGCTTCATCTTTCGGGTCAATTTATTTCTATCATATTTACAAGGAATCAAACTTTGAAGTGGAAAAGCTTTGAAAAAAAGGTATCAAGAATATAGAAGACTTCTTATACTATGAAAAATATGAGGAGGTTATCATTGATAGAGAATAGATGTATTTTTTTCCATATAACAAAAATAGTACTTGTTGTTTATCTACATACTTCATTGTGATTATTGTTTTGATGTTACATAGACATGGAAATGTTGTAGTATGTGTTTGGTTCAACATACATGTTTTAGGTTTTTAATATGCAATTATGTGCATTGATAGTTAAAGGCATATGTAAACAATTAAGCAATTGTTTTTTTCTTTCTTTGAAAAAGAAGAAAAAAAGAGTTCCTTTTCCCTCCTACAATTAAAAACAAAAAAGAAGTTTAGCATGAATTTAATTTCAGCTAATAATATTTCTATTTAATTATCCAATCTCTATAAAGAGAAATGTCATGATGAAGACTCCATTAGAAGGAAGCTTCGTGCTAAAGGAGTATAGTGGAAGTCTTTTTTTAGAAAATCATTTTTCAAGTCTAAGGTGTATCTTATGTATAAATTTTATTTAAGAAAAACAAAATATCAATTTTTAGCATTCAAAGATTTTGTGAAAATAATTTTTTTATTAATTATGTTGATATATATCTTTATTTTGTAATAGAGTTTTTAGAATTTATTTTTTGTAATAGAGCTTCTAGAATTTTAATTTAATTAACAATAATTATTATAAGTGGATGGTAGGGATTTAACTTCCATAAAATATTTTATATTATTCTTAATAGAATACACAAATTGAAGAGTAGCTATATCTTTTTTCTTTTTTAATTAAATTCATTGATGAAAAAAATGTTTAAACAAGTGTCATATGAAATGAGATATGATTTTTTTGGCGTGTGGTATTGATAAACCATGGTATTGACCAATGGTATTCTAACAAAGACTATTTATAGATTAAGAATCTTCATGATAAAGTAAAATGAGCTAAATCTAAATGATTTTAAAATCATTCTTACATATATATATATATATATATAATATAATTTTTTTAATCATAATAACATTAATTTTAAGATTTTTTTTAATTTTAATAATATGATAAAATAAGAGTTTTTTTTTTCTTTTCAAAATGGGGTTAACCCTTAGAAGAAGAGTAGATCATATAATTCTCATCATTTACATCATGTGACATATGGTTGCCTCATCTGACATCAACATTTCATATTGCAGCAAGTAAAAAAGTTATTATTAAACACTCTCAACCACCTAGAGTAACATCCATTGACCACGGTTCATCCATATCACCATCTACGGATCATTTAATTTATAAAATTAAGCTAATTCTATTTTGTTCCAGACATTTATCGCATTTCAAAACGGTAAATTCTTCCTCAACTAATCAGTTTGTATTAAATTCTTTCTCCTCCTCGGCATTTTGTATATTAGCCTTTCTAAATTTTTTGAAAAGATTATAAAGTTTTAATATCGTTTGGAGTCCATATGAAGGTGAGCACCCTACCAGATTATGAGGTTATATGATTTCATATAAAGCATTATCTAATGTATTTTAATCAAATTAGGTTGCTAAAAGGTTGGTGTGGAACATTTTCTTTTATTCACTTCGAGCGTTTAAAATTAGGCGTTGGCTTTCTATATTTGCTTGATTTCCTGCTTTTGTGAAGCCCATATAAGACTCTTTTCTCTGGTTCGATTTTTCTCCCGTAGAATTTCTTTTCAAAATCCTATTGCTTGTACCAGAATTGAAATTTTTCAGGGATTGAATTACAAACCGTGGATTTAGCCGCAGCGTCACATTATTTATTTTCCTGGCCGCATCAGAGCATTTGAGAAGAAAACCAAACCAATGATTCGGGTTTTCGAATCCTGGTTAAAAAATGAATATTAAAATCATTACAATCCCTCTGTTATTCTTACTTTTTATTTATAAAAAATATGTTTAGTGGTTACAGATAATACAGAGGAGCTTCAGCTGATCGTTTTTAATTCTAATTACAAACACTCACGCGAGATTATTAATTTATGCACAAGAAAATCAGGAATGCAAGGCAATGGATGAGATTATTCCTTTTGAAATGGCTGCTCCACCATATCACCTCTGCAAAACGCTCACCAATCTTTATTTATTCTTATTCCTCTGCACTATTTCCTTCTGTCTTTCCATACTCGCCCGACTGAATGGCAGCGCTCGCTGCACTCAGACTCTTGTTAAATTTTCTTTCTCTTGGATCTTTGACTTCCGATCTGCCATTGTTAACGCCAGCCGCGGCTTCTCTTGACTCTGTATTTTTCCAGCAGCCTGGGAAGTAAATACCACCATATGGAAGTACACACAACGGCTAAGAGTCTGCTTGAGAAGACTACCAGGCATCCCATAATTATTATTAAAACCGATGAATTTATAGCCATATCATATCCTTCGCCGCTGCCTGTGGCTTCCCCTGTAATGCTTTCCTTTCTTTCCGCCGATGTACCAAGCGTCTTAGGCTGTGAATTAGGCGTAGGATCATTCATTTCTGGGGCTGGAAGCTGTGGATACAAGGACGGTGGAGAAAGGGGATCGGATTCGATCCTCCGACGTTTGAGAAGGTGTTAGCCTAGAATTCACCTTCTTGCTAGTGAGCGGTGGCAAGTAATTTTTTTCGGATGAATATTTCTGAACAATATTTGTCTTATATAGCAGTCACCGATCTTGAAATCAATAGATTTCAACCGGCGGAGATCCGGGGATCGATTCGGCGGCTTCGTTTTCCTGACCGATTCTTGTCCTTTGGGTAGCTCTATCGCTGGCGTCTGGCCTCCTCGGCCAGGGTTTTTTGAGACTGTCGGTTCATTTCAACTCGTAGGATGCAAACCAGCTACCTGCAGACAAAAATAGCAGAGACACTCAACATTAATCATAGATTCCTCCATATAAAAAATATTCATACCAGTAAATGACGACATATGCTAAAAGATTTGCACAGCTGCTTACCATTGGGAACCGAAGTGCCTTTGCGACTCGAACCCACGAGAAACGTTATAACTTTCTCACTGCAACCTCCTCTGCTCCTTCAGAAATCTGCTTTGGGGGTAATTCTTCGGTACAGAAGCCTGATTCGCGTGACTTCAAATAAATATTGGTGTCGCGTGGCTTCACGGAAATCTCGGCATCGCGTGACTTGAACTTAATGCGTGTAGTATCGAATTCCAGTCGCATCTTCTTCTCGGTGGGCTGCCGCTAACTGTGCATTGCTTTCCCAATAGGTGAGGGAATTGCAGGAATCAATTGGTCCCCTCGATAAATCCAAACAATGTTTACCGAACCTCTAATGTAGTGCTGATCTATTAAAGGTTCGTCAATGTTCCCTGTGATTGACGGTGTGTGAGATAGATTGCAATATGAATGGTTCATCCACCTGAAAGCCTCCAATGCCTCCGCAAACAGCGGTTTAACGATACTTTTGCTTTCACGATTCTTTCCAAATTCCGATCCTCAATACAAACCGGGGGACCATTTGTAAAGGAAACTCGAACATAATAAGTGTCATATCCATAGCAGGTAACTTGACGGTTTCAACCTATTGCTTTACTATATAAAAATTCGCCATAAATCTGTATTCGTTTAATCCGCTGAATACTAATTGCATCGAGAGGTGCAAAGTAAAGTAACGTAGCAATTGCATTGACAGTTGCAAAGGAATGTGGATAAGAGGATCGGGGAATGTGGAAGGGAATAGTTGATATATTATTTTGTGGAATATCATGGGGTAATATAGCAATTGCATTGACAGGTGTAAAGGAATGTGGGTAAGAGGATCAGGGAATGTGGAAGAGAATAGTTGATATATTATTTTGTGGAATATCATGGAGTTGTGTAAAGAGGTGTGGGTTGAATGATTATGATTAGTACATCACAAACTTAATAAATAGTTGAACACTTTATTTAATGAGCTAAATTATCTAACATCAAATTGTGGAGCTCAGCCTTGAGGCAAACATTTAAGATAGTACTTGTAGGGAATATTTTTTGCCACTATGAGGACGAAAAGAGACTTCAATCAAATTTGAAGTTTGTTAGAGTTAGACACATACATAAATTCAACACTTTGCCATGTTTCTCTGTTAAAAGATTCATTTTTGGTTCCCTCATTGACTGTTTTCTTTCTTGGAGAAATACAGATTCTAGTTCTTATAAAGGTCAGATTCCTGTAAATCTCTTGGGATCTCACACCCCTTATGGTGCATCCACGGAAGAGGAAGAGTATTGCGATTAAAATTGGACTTCCTTCGAGCTTTATAATCCCCTTTAAGATGTCTATAAAGTAATTTAGGGGATTAACACAATTTATAATCCCCTCTGAGATGTCCATAAAGTAATCTGGGGGATTAACACAGTTAGGGAATATAATGCCAACGCTGGAAAAATATTCTTCAATTTCATCCACAGGTTCAAGATACATAGGCCATCCACTCTTAGGCAACCACACTAAATCAACAAACATCTTGAATAATCTAGAGCTGAAAAAATAAACCAAGCACAATTGTTACATAAGTTATAAATGAAAAGGAACCATTCGGAAACTGGTATTCAACCAACCAAATTCCCAAATCAATAGTTACATTTAGATTTGCAAGTAAAACACCAATTCAGGGGAATTTAACTCTATTGCAGATCTCAAGATATTTCTAGGAATCTGATACACAAGATAAACAAGAGTAAAATCATTTAAATTCTAAAATATTCCCCAAATCTACAATTGAAATAAAGATCACTGAAAGGTAATATGCTTCAACAAATGAGTCATGCTTCTTTCATATTTTCTTTTATGCTCATTTGAGGTGATGAGGTGATGCAAGCAGAAACACATGCGAGGTGTGACTAATATAAACATTACCTTGGTTAACAAAGTACCACACATATGTTTACTCCTGCTAAAGCTTCTTGACGAAGGGTTTCTAAAAGCAACAATGAAAAAATGTTGTCTAAACTAGATGTGGGTTCATCTAAGAACAGTAGGGACGGTTCCATTACCAGCTCAAGCCCAACATTTACATGTTTTCTCTGTCCTCCATAGATCCCTCGCTTTTCCACTATACCTACTAACGGGTCTCATACAGATTGCAACCCCAAAGCTTCAATGGCACGTTCGACAACTAAAAATGCATCTCCTTTTGGCATGTTAACAGAAAGCCCTCATGCATCCCCAATTGTATCATGCCAGCCATAGAAAGTTATCAACCATGACAAAGATCATATTTTATTTCATGAAAATGAAGCCAAAGCATACAGGGAAACATGACAATTGCATTAAACTAAACTCTATGGCAGGCCCATCTATTTCCCATTTAAAAATTAAAAAGGCTTAGAAAAAGAGTCACTTAAACCATGCTACATATTTTCATTTCTTTCTTTGTCATTTCATCTATTAATCGTAATGGAAAGCAGTCATAAGGCATGATGAAGGGAAAATATTAAGCATCATACAATAATTCATAATTGGCTTACTACTTTTTCATTATGTTCATTGAGTATCATTTTGTTATCATCCACTAAAAATGGAAACACAATGAGACATAAATTGAATTACTACATGATGCTTAACATTTGCCATGCTAAACAATCACTGATAAATATAATAAGGGTTATGATCACAACCTAAATGTTTATTCGGGAAATGAATTCTCCCATTAGTGACTTCAACAACTAAGAAGAGTGAACTTTTCCCTTTTCTATTTCTCTTCTTCTCATAACTATATAAAAACCTGAAACAAAAGAATTTTCAACCAATTTCAAAACAGTGAATCCATAGGCTTGAATGTATTGCTCATTAGCATGTGGATGACATGATGTTAGTGGATAACATCATGCACAATATTAGGTTAGAAAATTCCGTTGCTATTTTTTCTCATTCTCATTTTGAATTTGTCATACTATAGTTGTAGAATATGTCATATACAAGGATTTTCACAACGACTAATAAGTCTTGCATTAGAGACGTCGTAGTTCCTGCTACATTGTTATAAACCTTATTGAGAATTGGTATCTGTATCTTGAATAATATCATGTTTCTTTGGAGTAATTTTTTCCTCGTACTTTAAAACAATTTTCTTCAGTGGACTTGTTAATATTTTGTCTCTCTCTTCTACTTCCTCAACTTGAAGTAGGAGGGAAACTGATCAGGTGCTCAAAATTATGCTAAAAAAAAAAAGTGTCAAAATCTTGTCAGACTCAACTTCAGATTGAAAAGCTCGTCATTCTAAATCCAACGGTGCAAACGACACTCAAATCTGAGTTCGTATACGGAAGTTAGAGCAAGTCAAAGTTCAAGTTTGACTTGTCTATGTGTTAGGATTGGATGACATGGCAAAGGTCCCAGCGAATGGGGAAGTTCCAAGTGGTAGGTTTCCACTGGGTCCCGCATATCACATATTAGGAAAAAACAAATGATGCAAGACAATAATCGACCCCCAGCAGGTTGGGTTGTGATTTGCGATAATCACATATCTTACCCAAAACCCTGTTGTTATTTGTTACCACTGATAAAGTTTCGATTGCGATCACTACTCAGACGGGATACTTTATTTTGTTATAGTTTAATGTCCCAGCAGGTCTGTGATATCTCATCGCAATGTTTTGTTGTCTTAAGGGCCCACAACCGATTGCCGATTGTGATGAACAATAAAACCCTGGACTTGGGAATTTTATATGGCATGGTTTAATACCATAACGGGTCCACAATACCGTAATCATAGTGTTCCTGTGTTAACAAAACATTCGAATGCTGAACTTTTCCAATTGCGATGAGCGATGGGTTCCAGACGCAGGATTTTATATGTTGCAGTTAATTATCCCCAGTGGGTTCGCAATATTGCAATCACAATTTTTTGCAATTCCATAAGAGCCCACAACACTTGCCAATTATGACTTACGATATGGCCAAAAAGCTATAGCCCACTATGTGGCGAATTTCTCGCTCTGTTAATAGATTTTGGAGCAGAAATGAGATTTTTGGTCGGTTTTGGAGCAATTTGTGGAACAAATAGTGGGAGAACTAGGAGAAGTCATAACTTCTTTAGTTCTTATCCAAATGGGATGCAAAAAGAGACTAGATGGACATTTTTGAGTATTTTGAACTCATTGAGATAGGTTTTAGAGGCATTTGAGCATTGCAAACACACTTTTGTTTTAATTTGAGCATAATAGAAAGGCCTAAGCCATTAGAGGCTAGACCAAGGAGACGTAGCCCAGGAGGGTTGAACTCCTTTATAATGCATTTGTTGTGTGTTGTATTTTGATGTTCTTTGATGTTATCTTGCTATTGTTCAGTGTATGTTTTATGTTAAATTGTTTCTAACATTTACATAAGAAACTCTCATGGGAATCAGTTAATTAAGAAAAAATATTGAATCCTTAAGCAGTTGATAAGCAAATAATAAGCATCTTGGGTTTTATTCTGAATGGGGAATTAGCACACAATTACTAATCTGCTCCATTTCAGATCAAGTTGGTATTAGTGCACTAGTTTTTGCTTACTAGATTTGCTTTGTGAAAGAATGATTTAATTGTTTGAAAGTTTATGTCATGCTTACAAGGTTAAAACTCAAAAAGGAGAAGGGAAGCTGGTTGAAAGCCCTGAAGTTGGGTCAAGTGGAAGAAGAGCAAGGTTGCCAAAGTCTTCTACACTAGTACATCCTCAAGTTGCAGAAGTTGCAGTTGAGTCTCCTAGGATCATGTCTCATGAAGGAGAACCTATCATGATAAAAGATGAGAAGACCTTCAGAAAGACTTTATTTGATATGACATAGATGGTTAACGCCCTCTATGAAGAGAGGAATAATAGGATGCAAGGAGAAAGTTCCAAGCCTCCCATTGAGAAGGCTCTTCAGGAGGAGGTAATGGAAAAGGAGGTAATGGGAATGGAGGCAAATCTCCCCCATCTTCTTCATCTTCTTCTTCGAAAGCATATTCACACTCTTCCACTAATACCACACTACCTATACTCATTATCATTCTTCAAAAGGGATTGGTAAATAACATTTTCTAATGCTTGATGTTAAATTTGAGTTTCCTATGTACAATGGTGAAGTGAATGCAGAGAAGTTGGATAACTGGATTCGTCAGTTGGAGGTGTATTGTAGATTTCAGAACCTTCAAGAGGATGACATCAAAATTCAGTTGGCTTCATTGAGAATAGAGGGTGCAACACTTGTATGGTGGGAATCAAGGACTTAAGACGAGATCAAAAAACATGGTAAGACCTATATTACTTGGTCTGATTTCATTGCTGCTATAAAAAAAAAAAGTTCTACCTATTTGATCATATGCAAAAAGATATCATGAATTGGAAAAATTTCAGACAATTAAAAGGTCAAAATGTGCAAGAGTATACTCAATACTTTAGGAAAAGAGCTCTTATGTTAGGAGTAGACTTACAGTCACAAGATACTTTGATGAAATACATATGAGGGTTGCATAGCTATATTCGACATACCATTCGTTTTGTCCCACGAATCTTGATGAGGCTTGCATAGCTATATTCGACATACCATTCGTTTCGTCCCACGAATCTTGATGAGGCTTTTGTTTAACCTACACATCTCGAGGAAAGAGGGGAAAATGTACAAGAAGAAGGTAAGGAGAAGCCATTTCAGAGTGGTGAAAAAGGGAAGAAATTAAAAGGAAAGAAGAAGAAAAATGCTTATGTTAACAAAGAAGGGGAGAAACCCGTGTGCAAGAATTGTTCCAAAGAGGGACATGATGAAGAGAATTGCTGGAAGCTTCGTCTTGAATTAAGACCGAAGAAAATTAACAATAAATGGAAACAAAAGACAAACGCTGTTGCACAACAAGACTTGGGTTTCGACTCAGGAGATGAAACCAAGATTGTAGCCACAGTCACTAAGGGAAATGTTGTGGCAAAAGAAAGTAAAGAGGAAGTTGTGGTAGGCACCAACACAACAAATAACTCCCACAATGTTTCAAATTAGGAAAATTGAATCGAGTTGTTCCATTTTTGAGTTATTTCCAAACATACAAAATCGATACATTGTTTGACAGTGGATCTCAGGCCAACTTAATTTTTGCAAATTTGATCAAGAAATTGAATATGGAAACCATGCCTCATCATAAATTGTATCCGTTGGGTTGGATAACTAAGGATGCCAATTTGCAAGTCACACAGAAATGCATTTTCAACTTTGAAATTATTTCCAATTTCATTGATGAAGTTGAATTAGACATTGTGCCATTGGATATTTATGGGATTGTGTTGGGAAGCTTGTATCTTTATGACAGGAATGTTGTTTTCCACTGATTTGAGAACAAATATCATTTGTTCAAATACGGAGTGGAGTATATTGTGAGAGCCCATCGCAAAAATCTTAGTCTGTCTTTAGCAAGTGCAGGGGAAATGAAGCGACAAGTCAATTCCAACAACAATCTTGTGCTCCTTATGATCAAGCGGAGGAATGACATAGAGTAGGAATCCTTTGTAGGTCGTGACGTGAAGCTGAAAGATAAATTGGTTGATGTGGTCAATCAATATGGATATGTTTCAAGAACCAAAGGGATTTCCACCAAATAGGGGAATTCAACACTAAATTTAGCTACGGCAAGACTATCCACTCCCAAACATTGGTATGTATCGAATGTCAATTATTGAAAGTCTAGAAATTAAGAAACAAGTCTTGTAATTGTTAGATAAAGGTGTAATTCGTCCCTCGAATTCACCATGTGGTTCACCAATTGTATTGGTACCCAAGAAAGATGGAACCTGGCCCATGTGTGTAGATTATCGGGCTTTGAATAAGATTACAATAAAGAATCGATACCCACTACCCATAATAGACAATTTTGCTAGATCAGTTGAAAAATGCAAAATATTTCACTAAATTAGACATGAGAATTGGATATCATCAAGTAAGAATAACTGAGGAGGATATTTGGAAGACTACTTTTAAAACCAAACAAGGATTGTTTGAGTGGATGGTTATGCCTTTCGGTCTTTGCAATGCTCCAACAACATTCATGAGAGTTATGAATGATATTTTAAGATCATTTCTGGATGAGTTGTAATTGTCTGTTTAGATGATATTTGATATTCAACAAATCATGGGAAGACCATGTCAAGCATGTGAGGAAAGTTTTGGATATCATAAGAAAAGAATAGTTATTTGTGAAGATGTCTAAATGTGAATTCAGAAAAAATTCCTTAGTGTATTTGGGCCACATAGTTGGAGGAGGTGAGCTGAAGATTGACCCCTCTAAAGTTTTGGTCATTGTGAATTGGCCAATACCCAAATCAGTTACAGAAGTAAGGAGTTTTCTCGGAGCAATGCAGTACTAGAGGAAGTTCATTGCTAATTTTTCTTCCATAGCAGCTCCACTACATGCTTTGATCAGCGTGAAGGTTGTGTTCCAGTGGGGAGGCAAACAACAAAAAGCATTTGATGCTTTGAAACAAAAGATTAGTTCAACTCCAGTTTTAGCATTGTCAGAATTGAAATAACCCTTTGAAATACAAACATATGCAAGTGACTATGTCATGGGTGCAGTTCTTTTACAACATGGTAAGCCCATTTCATTCCATTCTAAGATTTTTAATGGTGTTGTTATTAATTATCCTACGTATGATAAAGAGATTTATGCGTTGGTGCAAAGTGTGAAGAAATGGAAGCATTACTTGATGGGGAAAGAAACCATTATTCACACTGATCATCAACCTTTACAATATTTGTATCTCAAACCAAATTGTAGCAGTCAAGGCACTTTCGTTGGATGGGATTTTTATAGCAATTCCACTTGGTAATTAGGTACAAGAAAGGTATTTATAATAGGGTTGTTGATACACTTTCTAGACCAACTATTAATGTAGCCAATTTACTCAAGAATCATTTTGTTTGCGTGAAATTTATGTTGAACAATACACATAGGAAGTTGAATTTCAAGAGGTATATTTAAACTTGAGTCAAGGTCACCAAGTTGAGGAATTAGATTTCCATGTACATGATAATTTGTTGTATCATTTGGGAAATCTTTGTGTTCCACAGGGACAGAGAGTAAATGTCACAAGGGAAGCACACACTTCTCTTATTGCTGGAAATTTCGATGTAAGTAAAACAGTGGAAAATATTCTGAGGTATTTTATTGGCCTCGTATGCTTGAAAGTGTGTCACGTTTTATCAGAGGTTGTTCATTTTGTGCAGTCAATAAGCCTAGTAATAGGAAACTAGGATTGTCACACCACTTCTAGTGCCTTCCCAACCATGGGAAAATGTTTCTATAGATTTTGTGGGAGGTCTTCCTTTATCAAGGAAAGGTCATGATTATTTGTATATAGTTGTGTATAGGTTCAACAATATGTGCATATTAATGCCTTGTAAAAAACAAATTACAATTGAACAAACATTTCAACTTTTCTTTCAAAATGTATGAGTTCATTTTGGATTGCCTACTTCTATTGTAAGTGATCGTGATTCTTGATTTTTTGGGAATTTTTGGTCAATTTTATGGAACTTGATGGACACAAAATTGAAGAAAAATACAACCTTCCATCTGCACACAGATGGTCAAACTGAAGTGGCTAAAAGGACAATTATTCATTTGCTAAGAGGATATTGCAGCAAACATCCTAAGTTGTGGGATGAACAGTTGCATTATATTCAACATGCTTACAACCGAGAAAAACACTCATCTACTCTCACTTCACCTTTTGAGGCATGTCTTAGTTATTTTCATAAATCGCCTTTGGATTTCATATTTCAGAAATACGTAGTTGTAGATGGACATAGTGACATAGACAAAGCAGAGAAATTCATTGAGAAAATTCAGTTGATTCACCAAATAGTTCAAGAAAAACTATAAAAGAGTCAAGGCAAGTATAAGGCAAGACATGATAAGCATTGCGTGGATTATCAATTTCAAGTAGGTGATGAAGTTTGGCTATACATTAGCAAGGAAAGGCTTCAATGTGAAGGTAAAAAGTTGAAACCAACTCCTTATTGTCCATTTAAAATTTTGGAAAAGATTGGTAATAATGCTTTGAAGCTTGACTTTCCTTCCTATATGCAAATCTATTCTGTTGTTAATGTTGAAAATTTGAGATTGTATGAACCTCCTTTGCTTGAATATCAAGGAGAGAATGCTAAAATTCCAACTATTGAAGACTTTTCTCCAGAATTCCTAGATGTGCTTCAGCAAGACACTATACTTGAGAGAAGGACAAGGACAACTAAAAGGGGAAGTATTGATTATCTTTTGGTGGGTCTCAAAGGTACACATCCATCAAAGGCCAAATGGATTGAAGTGGGGAAGTTGAGGGAAGAATGCCCTCATCTGTTCAATAAATGAATATAAATATTTTGGGGCCCAAAAGGCTTCTAGTGGGGAGGAGTGATCAGGTGCTCAGAATTATGCTCGAAAATCAAAGTCTCAAAATATTTTCAAACTCAGATTTATATTGAACAACTTGTCATTCTGAATCCAATGGTGCAAATGACACTCAAATCCGATTTCGTATGCAGAATTTAAAGCAAGTCAAAATTCAAGTTTGACTTGTCTATGTGGCAGGATTGGATGACATGGCAAGGGTCCCAGCGAATGGAGAAATACCAAGTGCCAGGTTACCATTGGGTCCCACATATCGCATATCGAGGAAAAACAAATGATGCAAGACAATAATCGGCCCCCGACAGGTTGGGTTGCGATTTGTGATAATCGCATATCACACCCAAAACCCTGTTGTTATTTATTACCTCTGATTGCGATGACTGCCTAGATGCGATACTTTATTGTGTTATAGTTTAATGTCCTAGCGGGTCTGTGATATCGCATCACAACTTTTTGTTTTGTTAAGAGCCTACAACTAATTGCCAATTGTGATGAGCGATAAGACCCCGAATGCAGGAATTTTATATGACACAGTTTAATACCCCTAGGGGTCCACAATACCGCAATCGTAGTGTTCCCATGTTAACAAAACCTTCCGCCACTAAAATTTTCTGACTGTGATGAGCGATGGGTTCTAGATACGAGATTTTATATGTTGCAGTTAATTATCCCTGGTGGGTCCGTAATATCGCAATCACAATGTTTTATCGTTCCATAAGAGCCCACATCACTTACCGATTGTGATTTGCAATATGGCTGACCATATGTAGCCCACCGTGCAGCGAATTTCTCATGCCATTAGCATATTTTGTAGCGGAAATGAGATTTTTGGTCAGTTTTTGAGCAATTTGTGGAACAAATAGTGGGAGAACTAGGAGAAGTCATAACTTCTTCAGTTCTTATCCAAATGGGATGCAAAAAGAGGCTTGGCGGCCAATTTTGAGTATTCTGAACTCATTGAGACAAGTTTCAGAGGCATCTGAGTATTGTAAACACACTTTTGTTCTAATTTGAGCATAATAGAGAGGCCCAAACCATTGGAAGCTGGACCAAGGAGATGTAGCCCAGGAGGGGTGAACCCTTTTATCATGTGCTTGTTGTGTGCTATATTTTGATGTTCTTTGCTATTATTTTGTTTATGTTCACCATATGTTTTATGTTAAATTGTTTCTAACATTCACATAAGAAACTCTCATGGGAATCAATTAATTAAGAAAAAATATTGAATCCTTAAGCACTTGATAAGAAAATTATAAGCATCTTGGGTTTTATTCTGAATGGGAAATTAGAACAACATTACTAATTTGCTCCATTTCATATCAAGAAATTATTCTATTTATTTTTTAAAATCATGTACCTATTCCTTCTACTTATTTTTGAGCCTATTTATTTCATCCAAAGCTCCATTAAGTTCAATTTTCTTTTGAATAACTTTAACTTTAAGCATTTGATAATTTACGTGGAAGTTATCATAAATATTAGTATTATAATATTTATCCTATTATCACTTATAACTAATAATAGGCTGCTATATCAGTGGGTTGTTATGTATTATAGCTCAATCAACCAGTGAATCTTTCTGCCAGAGCGGAGGTACCTAGTAAATAGACATGTTACTGTGAGACTCTTGAGAAGCTTTCTATCAAAAAACATAGCCTTCTTTCCTTTAGTGCAAGTAAACATTGAATAACATCAACTAATATTAAAACCTCATAGGGCTGCCAGTATGAAACCTTATAAAAGGAATCCCTGTATACTTTAAGACAAACATGTATGCCTTCTCAACCAAAAATATCTGAAAGGACAAAGACAAAGGGATAATTAAGAGCTGTTGGGTTTAACCCCAATAATGTTAACCACATGGCATACTCTCTTAAGAGACATAAGGGGAGGAAAATGGATACCACTGGATAAATCCAGTAGCAAAAGCAACACACAATATAATTTAACATGAATAGAATAGACCAAATCAAAGCGATCACCGAGTTTGAAAGAAAGATATTGTAATTCCTACTCACCATAAGGAACAAGTTAGCTACACCTTAAATCACCATAACTACCACAGTAGGAAGTAACGAATGACTTTGGCTAAATTCACTAATATTGGCTTCCTCTCTCTAGTTGGGTCATGAGATAAATGAATAAGACATCACATAAATGAAGAATAAAGGCTTTGGAGAATAACATAAAATATTTGCTTACAGTCTGGATTATAATTTATCGGGTTTGGTTCCATTGATCCATTAAAATGTCTTTTTGTTTTGTATCATATCTGGTTCTAGTGAGTACATTTTGAATGATTTCACTTCCTATTCAAGATAGTATGGCAGTAGGTCACAATATAGATTTTAGGCTAGTTTGACTCAGTGTCGCTGATTTGGAATTTTTAACTTATAAATTAGAATTGGGTTATAATTAGATTTCAATTTATAATTGTCAAAAAGTAGAGAAAACAAAACTATTTTTCTAAGATTTTCAATAATTAGTTCATGAGTGAAAAGGGAAATATGAGAGAAGAATTCTCTTTGATTTCACTCTTTAGTGAAAAGGAAAATATGAGAGAAGATTTCTCTTTGATTTCACCCTTTGGGTTTCAATGTTTTAAGTTTCTTATTGAAATAAAGAAATGTCAAGGATAGTTGCGGACTTGGAAGCAGTCAACAAAATTCTCATTTTGAAGTCCACTCTTCTAATTGTTGACAACATGCATTAATTAGAGATACGTTTTCCCCTTTCTTGCTGCTATCTTCTTAACTACCCTTATTCCCATTGTTCCAAAACAAATTCTAATATATGTACATGTGAATTGTTGTATCATATCATCTATTTAGAAATCAATAACACATTAATACTTCTATTTTCTCATGCAAGACTAAAATATCAGGTAGTTTCATACAGTTATAAATGGGTTGTGGTTTTAGTTCATTGGTGAAGTTGAAGGATTATCAAGTTATTTTTCTATCAAGGTTCCATTCTCATTATGGTTTGCTTGACTTGAGTAGAATGGCATGAATCTCAAAGGGATGAAATCATATGCAAGTTGGCATGAATCTTAAAGGGATGAAATTGGATGCAAGTTTTGGTGATTTTGGCAGAATATTTATTCCACAAACCTGGCAAGTACAATGAAAGAATTTGATAGTGTGCTTTATAAGCAAATAGAAAGAAAAGGATTCAAAGAATGTGCCAATACATTCTCAACTAAGACAACTACTATGTCGGTGCAAGAGAAGAGACACATTTTTTTTGGATGATCACCACTAATAGTTTACAAACAATTTCTCAATGGCACTTCTAGGTATCATTTTTAATAATATTGACACTTGTATGGGTAAGGTTGCCATCTCTCTGGGGCCAATAAATGCAAAATAAATTCAATTTCCATTCACCCACTGCCCCTCCTTTCAAAATAGTACTATCGAGAAATTAATTTTAATATATGCATAAATGAAGAATAAAGGCTTTGGAAAATAACATAAAATTTTTGCTTACAATACAGATTATAGTTTATTGGGTTTGGTTATATTGACCCATTAACATGCCTTTTTGTTTTGTATCATATCCGATTCTAGTGAGTACATTTTGGCTTAGTGTCATCGATTTGGAACTTTTAACATATAAATTAAAATTGGGTTATAATTAGATTTAAATATATAATTAAAAAAAATATTATTTCTCTAAGGTTTAACTTAGTGAAATTCAAATATATTCTGAGGCGAAAATTGCTTGATTTTGATTTCAAACACTCATATATAGGAATTGTATTACGATCCTTAACTTTGACCTACATCATAGAGCTACCACTTAACACCAAGGATCCAAAGAAATAACTAGATATAGTGGTTAATTTAACTAAATCATGTAGCATAACAAGAGAATAAATCCAAGGATGTATAAAAAAACAGAAGATGAAGACCTTGCCAATTATGGGAAACTTCACTTTAATGCAAGTGTGGGCCACCAGTGCTTGTCCACCAAACTGACAACATGAAAAAAATAAAGGAATTATTTCTAATCTTGCAAATAGTTTCTGACTCGTTAAGTTGTCCAGAAAGTTTGGAGAGTCATAAAACATAATAAAACTCTGAAAAATGGTTGAATGAAATTATTAACATTTAAAGTTTAAACAACGACATCAAGAATTATTGTAGAACTCATATAACAAAAAAGATAAATCTACAGGTTGGGAGTGGCAGCATGGACATCGATACAAAAAACTAAGTAGATTTTGAACATTCCACAATGATTTCTTACTGCCTCATAGCACCATGTTAAGCACCGTCCAAACTAAACAATGTAGAGGCCTCAACCAGTTTCCTAAGCTAAAATAATTAAGTGATAGTGGTTCACATGAACACAATCATATATCTTCAATGATATATTTTGTCACGGAAGAGTCCCGTTAGTGAAGGAAATTATGACCATGGGATGCAGCGACAAATTCATGATCCTCACATCAATGATGTTGAGCTACTCGGCGTAGGATGCTCACATCAATGATGCTAAGCTACTTAGTGCGGTTTTGCTGGAACCTTCGGAAGGATCAGATAACATACTACCTTGCAAGTTTTCAAAGTGTTCTTTCGCAACTGATTTTCTATCCTATAAATTATTTGTAGACGATACCATTGAAGGTATTACTGATGTGTTGGAATCTCTAAAAAGTAAGCCTCAACAAATCTAGAATGTGTGAGTTTGCAAGTCAAACTTGTTCATTAGTAATACTCCTCGAAATATTCTAGGCAAAAGCCATGCCATCTACCAAGCAGCTAAGTAGGTTCTTCAAAGTGACTAGGCATAAATAGGCTCTTGCAATGTATGTCCAATGACTAAGAAGGTTCTTCCAAGAAAAGAGATCATCCCCAATCACACCCTTCGTAGGCTGATATAGGAATGGTCCATTGCTAATAGTTCTAATGGGCTCATCATAATACTGTCACCTAAGCTTGTTGCAGAGTGGAGGAGGCCGTGCCAAATGATTAAGGATATTCAAGATAGAACAATAGATAAAGTTAAAGCTTTGAATAACTTGATAAATCTATCCGAAGGAATTAAGAGGAACAGATAGTGCCTCCAATTGGAGGGAGTTTTGCTTGTCATAATCCATGTTCTAGACTTAGATACCTCTCTTAATTCTCAAGTGGGTGTAGATCGTGAGGTTGTAGAAGAAACAATCAATGCAATTTCAATGTTTTATGTAAGTGATATATCTATTAAAATAGATCTAAAGAGGCCTTCTGTATTGAAAAACCTGGAATGGGTGTTGGAAAAATGCAGTCTGGAGGCCAAAATGAATGTAGCATCTATTGTTGAAAAATTGGCAAGTGATAGAAATTATGCCAGAGAAATTGGATCATAGATGGACTGCTAAATCTTTTTGTAGACAATATATATCATCCAACCATTAAGGGGATCCTGAAGGCACTATTTCCTTTGTGTACTGTCCCTAAAAATACAGCCAAGCTAGCCAAATATGGTGGCATTCCGCATTTGATTGAGGTTCTTTCATGTGCAGATAGAAGTGTGACAGAGTTATCATTGGCTATTTTGGAGGCACTTTCCACTGCTTTGGAATGTTAGTCTGCCATAGTTGGTCATGCCCTAGCAGTGCCTACTATCACTAGGAGTTTTTTGGTAGTGTCTGAGATTGCAACTAATTATGTAGTTGGGATACTGTCTGAGACTTGCCATGCTTAAGTTTAGCAATGGCGTGACCCAAACCAAAATCATTGTAAACAAACAAAATGATAGAAGAAGCACCATACAAAGTGATAAAAACTGACCATGAGCATGCTGTGTTGATTCTTTATTGTCCAACTAATCAATGGTGCACAATCAACACTGAAAAGAGTTTCCAAATATGAAATCCACTACAAAGATAATACCTTTAGTAGATGACCATCGGAGAAGGGGGAGATCCATTAGCTGGTGGAGCAATGTGAGGAGGTGAATCCATGTTAACTGGTGGAGCATCAATAACCACAAGAGTGTTAATAAGGTTCTTAGAGTCAAAATCTAAATCTAAAAAATGTACTTCTCCACTCTTTGTAGTCGAATGAGGATGTTATCTAGATAGTACCGAATGCTCCCGAGGAGGCATTTAATTTCATCCTGACCTAAAAAATATTCTATAATGATCCACTTGTTTCTCTTGGATGACCAAACGGAATAGGGTGTCCAACTGCCAGTAACTTGCAACAGAATGTAGGAAAGGCATTTTTTTTTTCTAAATTTTTCAGGGTCAAGAATCCATTTGAATTCTTGTTTTCCCACTTCAAAGTCTGAGAAGTAGGCTTTGTCACCAAATTCATGAGATTCAATTTGATGAATCTCTTTTTTGACTTCCGGAGGGATTGTGTCAAACAAATATATGACCAAATTCCACCTGAATAGTCTTATGGGCTAATAAATAGACCTACTATGGGAACTTCCCTGACAACTTTCCATTCTTTGTCGAGGTGGCATAGTCACTTAGAGAAGTGCATGATTAGGACTAAGTAAACTAACTAGAAGACTAACGTGAGGGTTTTTAACCAAATTGAATACTAGAGTAACAGATAACAGATGTAAAGAATGCCAAAAAAGGATTGTTCATCCCCAAAACCCATAGGACACAACACTGGAAAAAACTTGAATCCATTGTGAATCCATCTATACACAAACTTGAAAGTAGTTAATATTTTACCACACGAAAAACTGAACCAACTTCCAAATGCAGTGAACCTTGATAGTCATCGAGTGCTTTAACCAGGAGAGGGAGGTGAGAAACAAAATGGGATGGTTGAAAAGTGTGTGTGACAAAAGGTTTAGGTAAGAAACAACGGTGGGGCCATCGATGAATGATTTGCCTACAGACCATATATTGTGACCAGTTTGTAGGAGAGGATATGGATGGGGAAAATGTAGTAGAAGTGAGTAACCTACATTAAACCAAGGCAAATAATTATCCTGTATAAACTAGAATGGATTAGCACACATGAAAATGAGACAATTCCACACCAAATTAAGCTATGTAAAGCTAAAATTCCACAATTGTGACTTCACAGGGCCATAGTACGATAAACCATCAAAACGAAATTGAAAAATTTCCCAGGTACTAGACCTGCATATCAAAACTGGAAAGCTCAAAGAGATACCTGGGAAGTTGATGCCTTGAAGAGCTATTCAGGGAAGCACAACCACCAATTCGAAGACATGCCTTGAGGATGCACTATATAAAAATAGAATGAAAAATATTGACTTCGAAACATTGGGGAACAAAAGTACCTTATTGCCCATGGTCAATTAATTTTATTTCAATCAAATTAACATAACAAAACAAAATAGGGATAATCTAGGCAAAAGGTTTACCAAGCAACTGTGAACTGCAAAATACCTCTTGGTGAACTGAGAAGTACGGGCAACGAATCTCCCTGAATACTGCGTTTGGTGTATCACAGTGTACAAGGCAGCCGACTCAGTTACCTAAGGATGGATAAAAACTAAGAGTTGTACTCCCATATATACCTGAAAGTACGTGGAGGCCCAATCCATATTAACATTGTCTAATGCAAAACCGCACAGTGAGAGCATTCCCATTTACTTTACGTATTGTAACATCGCCCTATATACTCGAAGGTACATGGAAAAGCTACGATATAATCACATACGTGGAATGAGGTATCACGCTAGGGATGTATTGCAGACAAGTTAGCGATAATTGCTATGTTTTGCGACGCCAGAACATGTCTCTAGCCTAGACCTCTAAATGTTTTTCGTTAATTGACAATGCTCCATTAGGTAAATTCAGATAAATTTTAAGTTGATATTCTTTAGAATTTTCCTTCCAAGGTTCACCACGTGATGTATGTTTGTAATTCCTAAAATTCAACTAATATGATAATCATTATTTTCATTCAATTGAACAATGAAAACCTTAGCTAGTAGGGATAGAGGAATCATATCTTTGACAAAGAGCAAAGAGCACATCTAATGCAATTTCCCTAGCTATTCCTTTCAAGCAGTCACAAAATACAATATGAACGATGCAAGTTTTTCTTTTCGAATCTCTTAATGTTATGATTAACAAAAGGAAAACTATGCACATACAATCAATCAATCTTTAATAAGAACGAAGACATTTACGACATTTTTGTTTCGAAGGAAAAGAAGACTTTATGACACTTTATTTCAAACAAAGATTAATCAATTATATTCTAACTTTGACTATAGATCGATAATGACGAAGAAAACATTTAAGAAACATTAATCAATCAAGTCAAAGTAGGGCTAGACAAGGAGATAGAAACTTGTTCTCTAAGACATAACTTTCATTGATCAATCAACAAGCAAAAAAATAGAGAAAAGTTAGCAGAAACATATTCCAAAGGTGGGAAACTAACCCTAGGAGGATCAACGCAACCCTGAATGGGAGACAGTGCACTTCAAAGCACTGTCCCTAAACCAAGGGTGCTTTGCAGCACATTGTGTCCCTCACAAGCATGCGCTGGTGACAGTGAGCCATTTCAAAAGGCAATTTGACGGAGTTTTGACCAAATTTTCAATGCAAAAGAGTTGAATTACAATCTATGAACTCAAGTAGGGTTTGCAAGGATGTCCTAGGAGGTTGATAAGCTACTAAGAAAGAGGATCTTCCCTAGTGGAGTCTATCATTTGGTATCTATGGATAAATACTAATTCCCTAGATAAGTAGCCATATCTAGAACAACAGTTTAAAGTATTTTAGTCTTTCCCTATAAGCAATAGATAATATGAGAAGATGATAAGATCTACTTGTAGTTCCACTTTCCTCTCGTCTCCTTTGTATCGATCTTGTCACTTCTTCTTGTACTTAATACACTTGAGAAGTACCTGTAAACACAACATAAAAGAAATAATTGATCAAAGAAAAAGATCTATTGAATATAAGTGAATGGAATCAGATACATTTCACACATATAAGCATTATAAAAAAATACAAACATATGGGAGAAAGGTTCAAACACTTTATTAAATAGAAGAAGGAATTACAACCATTGTGTCTGATTCAAAGTCATTCCTCCAGCTTGGATCCCATCCACATCAGATCAAAAGCATGACAAACTTGTAGCATTACAATACTTGCTTCAAAGCCAAATCCCGCAGCAACATTATCTCCTTACAATTCAACATAATCTAGCCCCTGATCACTTAGATGAGTGGTCCATTTATAGGGAGATGAAGG